>JAODKE010000150.1:70128-89429 GCA_026779605.1 Mormyrus hasselquistii
AAAACCACAGTGTATCAGCAATTCCCAGCACCGCTTCTTAACCGGCTGGAAAAGCACTGTTTAGACATGAGAACAATTCTAACAGATTCCAGGCACCAGATGCATTCTGAATTGCAGCAGTGGCTTTCCTCGTTAGTAACTGAGAGTGGAAATACAGGCAACCTATTTGACATCATAATTGGGTACACAGACGACATGTGTGCATCAATTCTGCTACAGTGTTCCCAGAACATATTTGAGGACTTTGACCATACAAAGGGAGAGGTGATTCTACGAGAGGCTAAGGAAAAACTTATTTGTAGTGCAACACCTGAATTTGTCTTGAGAGTGAAGAGAAAACGAGAAGATATCTTTGACCTCTATTTTAGAAAACAGACTCACACCAACCTTTTGAATCTGCTAGAGTCACAGAGAACAAAGAATTCTTCAGGAATGTGTCTTCAGGTAAAAGGTTATATATCTATAGAAAATATATATACATGTGAAAGATTTTTAATCGATGAAGACTAATCATGTAGGTGTACCGTACATTATGAAACTGATTAAACATTATCAAAGTGATTGGAAGCCTATATATAATTGTTTTGTATAACTTTGAAAGCACATAATTGATGTTTTATGAATTTCTTTATAAATTCATTTTCTGAAATCACTGCAGGTTTCTACATACTCACGCCTGCTGAATCAAAAAGATGTGAAACTGATTAATGAAAAACTTAATATCAGCAAGCAGCATTATTTCCTGTGCCATCTGACTGAATTCAAAACAGAGGAAGGTTTTTGCCAAACTTTAAGGTATGATGGAATTATTGCATTTAAAATAAAATGGAAATGATTTAATGAGAAATGTTGTACATTTAAACATAAGTGTATGGATGGATTGAAACAGATTTTATACAATTTTACATTTTAATAACTGCAAAAATAAAGACAACACTAGCATCTTAAGATTGAAGTATCTACTAAGGTAAAGGACAATTTCTCAGACAACTCGTGTATGTATATGTGTGGGTGGGTATACCTTACCTTATAGGGACCAAATGTTCCCATAATGTGATGAATACCATTTTTTACCTTAAGGGGACCAGGAGAGAAGTAATCCAGCAAACTATAGGTCAATCAGTTTAACTTGCATAAATGGGAAAGTAACAGAAGCTATAATCTAAGCGAAAATGGAATCGGGGAACGAGGGATTTATTGAAGGAAACTACACTCAGGAACATAAGACATCAGTCCGTTAATGACCGGACTGGGGAAACATACTTTGACGCAGACTGAAATACACCAGACTAATCAACAACAATAAGAAACAGCTGGTAACATGGGGATTCCACACGAGGTACATGAGGGGGCGTGGCACACGGGAGGATCGGAGGAGCGGGACATGACATGCTCATACCTGGTAGATGAAATTTTATGTAGACAAATGTAAGGTAATCCATGCAGGGAGCAGAAATATAAAATACTGATATTTTTTGGCTTCCACTGAAATAAAGGAAGTTGATTATGAGAAATCCCTGGTGTGTATGTTCATGGTTCTATGTCCCACACTTGACAGTGGGGAAGTAATTAAAAAGGCCAGGATTTCTAGGTGTGTGGAGTGTACGTCAAAGGAGGTGATGCTAAAATTATACATTTTCCCTGGATGGCTAGAAGAAAACCGCTTCACTTCCCAAACCTCTCTTTATGGGCACCCCAAAGTGTATTTGGGTATTTATTAAATTTCACCACACAGCTCAATTAACTGAACAAATAATCAGTCAATAAATCAATTAATTAGTTCATTGAATGATTCAATGAGGTATTGATTAGCCAAACCAGGTGTGCTAGTGGTCAAGTCAAAAATACATTACTATTGGATGGTTTCTGCAAATGCTGGGGTGACTTTAGAAGAGTTTTTGAAACGGCCAAGCTGACACACTTTGACAGACATAGGATCATCTGTTTTACACCATAAGAAAGATCATTTAAACATCATTTTCTTTAACTAAGATCTTTGCTCAGTAGAGTAGCTATAGGGTTTATACACTACTGTCTGATTATACTGTCATTTTCTTGTGAACATTGATGAAACTCCATGCATGTTTGATTGATTTGTATCTGCTGTCAACATTTTCATAATTTCTCATTTTCTGCCTGAAACCTATTTGTGGACATCTGTGGATGTTTTTGCCTCAGGTTTCCATGACAATTTCACTGTAGCCAACATTCTTGCAAACATCAGCCAGTTTTTTGTCACTCAGTCACCCAACATTTGATTCACCCATTTTCAAAGTTCTTCTACCAACAGTACTAGAGATGCTAGGCATCTGGTCTTCCCTTTAATGACATTTAGCAGTTACATGTATTTTTACTGCAGATATGTTTTTTTTTCTTCTACCCTGTTATGTACAAACATATATACAGTACAAACTATGTCTTTAGAGCAGTGTCTCCCCATATTTCCCTATTTCTAGAAAATTCCTTCATTCTGCTTTGGATGGCCGCAAACTCCTGTTATTGCAGTACTATTTTGAAGATCCCATTTCGAGTCAGAGGCTTCTTTCCTGTGTCAGGTAATATTTTTCATTGCTTCCATGTAAATAATATTTTTCCATTTTGAGCATTCATTTTGTATCCATTGTATTCAGTATTCATTTATCAGCAGTAAAATATGGTAAAATTACTTCCATTCCTAAAGCAAACCTCAAGAAATTACAGGATATTAACATACAGTAATTAAGAGCTCAGTGAAATTGGCAAATTACTACAAAAAATCATTCAAATCTGGCAATTAATAAACATCAAAACAAAGCTGATTTTGGCATAAAAATAAATGCAAAAAAGAACAATTACAGTCAATGACAGAATAGCTTGTAGACTGTGCCATTTATAGTTACATATTAGCATTCTTTTTGAAATAATACCAGTGTTTTTATGTTCAGGTACTGTGTTAAAAAACTCATAAGCCATGTACATGGAGCAGTTGTGGATGTTGTCCTTCTCACAAGACTTCCTCGGATATCAGGAGGATGTGGATACACTGCACTGGGTGGAGGTAAGAGAAAAGCCCATGTTTAGTGTGCAGTGCTCCTCTTTTTTCACACATTTCCATCTAAAGGAGAATAAAAATGAGGTTTCTTATTGTTTGGTAGATACTAGTCACCCAGACATTTGTCCGTTATACATTAAGTTGATCTCAAGCCAATCCATGGCAGAAACATAGGTTGGTTAGAAATGCACAAGTTATTTAATGAATTAATTTTCTCTTGTTGTCTGAAGTCACTAACTTAAATCCTTGGCCAGGCATCAGTGTACAAAGATATCCAAAATCGAAAAGGGTCTGGCTGCAGATCCCCTGACAGACCTGAAGTCCACGGAGGTGCCAGTAGTGTTTTACTGAGTCAAAGTCAGACAACTTTATTAATCAATGAATTCCCTGGACATAACATAGTCAGAATGACTTACAATTTCATTTGCTTTCTGGGTCATCTGATTATCCCACAGGGAACGCAAATCTCTTTGCTGAATGCCAGTTATTCTCAAGCAGAATTTTATGCCATTCTGGTCCTTTTCAGACAGCCCCTCCTCCTCCTCCTTCTCCTCTTCCTCTTCCAGGTTATAGGTATCTGGTTCACATTGGAAAGAGTTTCGCGAAGATCTCACTAAGCCGGTTAGCACAATTGCACCCAGAGATGGCATCAGAACCAGTCGCCTTCTTTATGTCCAGCGTCATAAATTGGGCTGTAACACATTCCTGAGATATAATATCATTCTGAGATACAAAAGATCTTCTAAGCAAGGAAAAATTTCCAGCAAATTAAGACCTTTCACAGAGAGGGATAAACATGAGTTAAAAGTATTCAGCATGTCAGAATATTTTACTCCAGTGCTTCATCTCATTTGCACCTTGATTGATGGAGGCCCTTGTCAGCTGCTCTAGGATTACCACTGCTATATTTAATTTCTATATTTTCTCTGTACTTCATTTAAGCCTTCATTACTTCATTCCATTTTCATCGCTAAGGCGTTTTATTGGCGTATTAATCTTTTTATTTCCATATTTTCAAACATTGTGAACAAAAAATGTTCCTCTTATAAAGGGAAGACGTGTCAACACTTCCTTCAGTAAAAAACAAAAATCAATTGGATGAATTGTACATCCCACAGTTGATTTCAAAAATAATTCACAGTGGATCTGCAGCTAAACTCTATCAGCTAAATCTCCCATAGGGAAGGACACAGGAAATGCAGGTGATTTGTACAAGCCCACCGAGGACACATGCTGCGATGTTTTCTGGGGCATTCTAAAGTTTCTTATAATATAATCGAGTCAAAGCCATAAGGAAGGTTTTATATATAAAATTTTAATAAATAAATGTGCAACGACAGTGCATTATAGTTTATGTCTGGACTTCTTGTTATTGTTTTTAAAGATGGTTGGATTTGCTTACACCTGGATGAACTCTTCACAACAAAGGAATTTCGGGCAAACATGTGTCAGTTAAGCAGCATGACCATATCTGAGGTCTTCCACAGAAGTATGGTCCCCTTGGAACAAGGTGCAAACTCTTTTTGTCATCTACTTTTCTGGTGGTTAAATTGTATGTTGTCTGGACTGAGTAGTTTGCCCTCATAGTTTGTCATTTATTGTTCTTCACTAATGTAACTCGACCTGCTTTTACAGATGATGAATCTGCAAACCTTCTACGGCCAAATAAAAAGGGACGAGTAAGTTTTTAAAATAACTTGATCTGATATACACACACACGCTGTATATGAATACAGTTTTATTTAAAATTGTGGATTGCATATATATGTTATTCATTGTATTTTTGTTGTGTAGGGCACGCTGATTGACACACTGTTCCTCATCAAGAAGTCCATGCAAAAAGCAATTATGCAGCTACGAGACAAATCAGACAACATGCAGAGGCCATTGAAGCGAATCGAGATTCTCCACAATTTACTGAACACAGGAGACGCTGGTATAAATATTTGAAGTTTAATCCAAAACCTCAATAATGCATGCCTAACTTTGCTGTTTGTCTAAAACAATGCATGATAATTTTAATGTGAGCCGACATGCCACCAATTTCATATTACGTTATGTACAATCATCTTTCAAAAAAAAACCCATGTTTCTTTTTGAAGTCTCAGATGTTTTCATTAAAACACTGGAGAAAAGAATTGTGGAGGTACTTCAGGCGCAAGAGGCTGGACAAAAAAGCTGGGCTGAATCTCAAGCCATGTCTGACAAATTTGTAGAACACGGAGGTTCATTTCGGTAATGTAGTATGGGAGATTGACACTACCCTTCTTTGTATAAAAATAAGATTCATTGTACTGATAACAGATAATGTAACAGAATCCTAACTGATGTATTAGACTGTTAATGTCATTGATATTGACCATTTCAGCCAGATGCTGTGGATTCAGATGGAGGACACCATTGCTTCAGCCATGGCTCAGATTTTAGCGGTGTTGGATGGAGATAACAACCTGGACCATATTGCTGACGGCCAGGCCTCTGACAGTGCTGTGGCTGACTTGTGGCTGAAAATATTCCAAGAAAAGGAACTCCTGAAAATTCAAAAGTAAGGTTACCAGGGGTCAGTGAGTACAGGGCTCCCTGAATCTGTTCAACCAACAAAAGTATCTGTACCTGTATCCATATAATGGGCGGGGCTTAATATTGTATATGGATGTGGTTTAACTCATTAAGTTTGCAAGCTTGCTATATTTCCATATGAAGAATACAAACAGTTTAGTATGTCGTACCAAGAATACATTAATATGTGGCCATTAGGACTGAACGATCTGGGGAAAATATCTTAATCGTAATTTTTTTTTTTTACCGTTTTCGCGATTGGGATTTGATTTGCGATATACATTTTTTAAAGTCAAACTTCAGTTCAATATTCAGCATCTGATGCAAAGTGGCACCAGGCATCATGTAGGTGTCTTTGCCACCATGAGCCTGATCCACTTTTCTGTCTAGTTGGGAGTTAAGGGCTTTGCTCAAAGCCCCATAGACATGCAACTATTCTATATAAATAGTATTTAATGTTTTTGCGATGTCAGATTCCACACCTTTAAAAATTATGTTTAATTTGATCAATTCAGATTTTTTTATACATACAACAAAGGCTGTATGTTACACGAGACCAGAAAGTAATTATTAAATTTCCTTAAGTGTAACATGTGATTGTTAAGGCTTAAGTTTGGATATCCGGGAGGGCCTCAGAGTAGAACCGCTGTTTCTTCATGTCGAAAGGAGCCAGTTGACGTGGTTTGGACATCTGGTGCGGCTGCCTCCTGGGTGGCTACCCGGAGAGGTTTTCCGTGCTTGTCCTACAGGGAGGCGGCCCCGGGGCAGACCCAGGACTCGCTGGAGGGATTATATCTTATATATAAGATTATATACCCCCGAGGAGCTGGTAGAGTTAGCTGGGGAGAGGGAGGTCTGGGTACCTCTCCTGAAGCTGCTACCCCGGCAACCCGAACCCCAAATAAGCAGTAGATAATGGATGGATGGATGGATGGATGGATTTTTGAATTGAACTGGGCAATAGATGTGTTCTGCGCGAGCAGGCGAGCGGACAAACAAGCTATCCAGCCGGGAATGAAGGCAAACGGGGATTTATTCCACATACAGGAATCACAAGGGACAAACGTTAATGACAGACCTAGGGAAACTGACTCGGACGCGGACTAAATACACAGGACAAGCTGAGCATAACAGCGAACAGCTGGGCACAATCGGAGAAGCACACAGGGATGATGATGGGGGCGTGGCACAAAGGAGGACTGGACGCGCAGGTCATGACAAGATGTCAATAGACTAGTTTGAGTTGGATATTCTTGACAGTATATTCCCCCCCCCCCACCCCCTCCACACTACTCAGTGACTTCTATTGATTTCAAAATTCCAGAGTAACAGCATAATGTCTGGATGGCCTTATGATTGAAAACTTAGATATTGTAGGCAGGCAGGCAGGTAGGTAGGTGATTGTTAATTATTTCAACTGAATAAATTTATGGTTTTGTCTTTTAGATCCCAGGACGCCATATCGGTATTTTCCTCAGTCAATGTTACCAACCTCTCATACACAAGCAGATTTCCATTCAGTTTTATTCTGAAGCCAAAGTTTGAACAGCTCTGGAAACAGGTTCATGACCTACAAGGTATGAAAATGATGAAGATACAACAACAGATTTGTTGTTAGGCTGAATCGTTTATTATAACGTTTAATTTAATCATCGGATGTTTGAAAGGAGATTGAAAAGTGCTCGGCGTGTCAAGTCCGATTTTAACGCAGTTCTTCTAAAGGTTCCGTTAATGTGGTTTCCAGGGTTTTCTGCACTGCCCAAACTGCAACAGGTTGAAAGATGTCGAAACATGATTCACTTTCAGTGGATATATGACATTAAGAAGACACACACATTGTTTGCAAAGTATGCTGAGGATCTAGTAAACATGTCAATGCCAAGACACCCGGAAGTCAATAAGGTACGGGGCAGTAATCACGTAAACATTTTATAGTTATCCAGTCATTTGCAGTACATTTGTCTGTTAAAGCTCATATCAAGTATCAATTATATACATCTTTGTGCCTAGATAACACTTTTAAAATATTAAACTGTGATTTTCTCAGTGGTATGTACGTAAGGAGTATAGGGCTGAGTTTAAGGATTTGATTTATTCTGTCTCTGGCACAAAGTACTTTGACATTCTTATCAGTGGAGATTTTTGGAAAGAATGCTAAGGAAAGACGTACATGTGAATATATAGTTAGTTAAATGAAATTTAAATTACATGGAGTGTAAAGAGCCTTTCTTCCTCAGCTGTTTTCAGGGGCTCTTGTGGAACTATCCCAACGCGTGTATGCAGACTTGACTCAGGATCATCCTGAGAATGTGTCTCTCATTTGGCTCCATGTCACATACGAGTACATGCGTGACAATCATCAGATCTACCAAAAGCTGTCTCTGCAGTACAGTAGCTTGTTAGCTACAGGGGAAGCGAAGGAGGCTACTCAGGTCAGTCCCCGAACGTATAAAAAAGAAATGGATTTTCCTTCATAAATATTAGGATTACCAAGACTTTGTGTTTTAAGTGATTCAATTGTTTCTTATAGGCTATCAAACTTATACTAAAGGAACTTCAGCCCACTGATGACAAACTGAAGGGTTTTGAGAGCTGCCAGAAATGGCTAAAGGACGTCAAATCAGTGTCAACCGCTGTGGAGTCCATTACCTCAGAGGATTCATTGATTTGGCAGCATGGGGAAAATGGAAAAGCCTTGGTCAAAGACATACAGTGGGGTTCCAACATTTCATTATAGAATAATAATATTTAATGGAACTAGTTTTTATGCAATGAGTATTTAAAGGTTTTTTGCGATATTGAGTATTTTAAGGCATAATTTCTCTGTGTGCAATTACTGTTGAAATCAGCTATTTTGATGCTGGTTAATCATGATTTGATTTATTGACAATTATTGCCATTAGTGCTATATGAATATTTTATGTGTAAACTATTGCGCAGTTGTACTTATAAGTAATGTCATTACTCAGTGTTGCCAAACAAGCCAAGGTCTACCAGAACCAACTGGACATTAACTGTTGTTCTCAAACTGATCATGCTGAAAAACATTACAATAATCTAGTTTCTTAAAAAAAAATGCTGTATTCTGATATTAAATTTAATGAACCTGGAGGATTTATAAAATGGCAAGCCTTTTTAGTGATGATTGACGTGCAGTTCTGGTCCTGTATGTGACACTTAAACGTACATTAATTTCTTCCTAAAGACTGCTGTGGCACAGTACACAGGTGGTGTACTTGCTCATCGATCACCTTTTCTACGAGGAGACTGAAATAGATGAAAAATTACTCAGCATTGTTACAAAGAATTGCAGATTCCTTTGGAAGGTAATCAATATGTTTCATTAGTTTGCGTTCTATCACGGACTGGCGTCCTATCCGGAGAGTCCTTCTGTCCTATGTTATGGCCTGTGCTTCCTGGGAATTCACAATCCTGCACTGGATTATAGAGCACAGAATGACATAAACTTTATTTAAACTGTAAAATACTGTTTTCTAAAGGAAGGAAGGATCGCCTTTTTCTGCATATGTCTATAATGGATCTCTTCTCTAACAGACATTGGAGTCTAAAGAGGAAGCAAACATAGAAAACACTTTTAGTTGGATAACAAAAGTGCTGAAGCGGTGCAACACAAATGCCTGCAACATCTATCTGTGAGTGGGATGTTTTCACTTCGGTGCCCCCTATTAAGACACATTTCTGTAAACAAAGAGTACTTCTTGGTTTATTGAATAATACTCTCTATTACTAATCTGTGTATACTTGTATTTCCTTTTGATTAATCCATTTAGGAATGTGACCTGCAGAGTATCCAAGATAATAAGTACTGCGATAATGTTTAATGGCAGTTGCTTTCTGGTAGTTCTTGAACAAAGAAAACCTTTAGAATTCAACTTCAAACAGCACAAGTTAAACCCAAACAAGTTAGCAGAACTCAAAAAAACATTAAGCCAGTCAATTGTTTAAATATCATAGCGCAAAAGATTGTAAAACTCAAAAGGTAATGGGTGGCGGTACATAGATATTTTGATATCATTCTGCTTAGATTTTCTAGGACGCCTATACAAACATATTCATTTGATGTAATTCAAAATTATTTATTAACAACGCTCAATGCGTTTAAATCAACCGAAGTGTAGTTCAGTATTTTTACTTATTATTTTAAGTATTTAACTTAGAAAAAACAAATGCGTATGAGTATCTCATACCTAAATGGAAATGTTGTATCAACATTAGACCCTTGATGTATACAATGCTAAAACTAATATTTATGAAAGAATCAAATGCAATTCAAATATATATATTATATACCACTAACATTTGAGTTTTACAAACTTTGGTATTATGGTTTTTGAACTTAAAAATATGCTGGCAGCTGACTGCATTACCATTTTTTGAGTTCTGCTAACTTGTTTGGGTTTACGGTGCATAATTTCTTTTTCACCAGGGCTGAGAGAAGGCGAGACTTCCCTCAGTGGTGCACGATCACTTTTTCCCTAGAGCATATGGGGATGGGTGGGGGCGTCATTGCTTTTAGACAGCGACCCCGGAAAGCGAAACCAGTCAAATCATGTTGTTTATTTAATATTCAGATTTTTATTAGGCTTAATGTTTAAAAACACAAGCTTGGTATTTTAACAAACACTGTGATATCTGATTGTATGCCTTGAATATTAGCCTGTACCACGTTGTATTATTAGTTATCCTTCTGGGTCCTTTGGGATTTATGAGTTAATTGGTATATGCTAGGTGGCCCCATGCACTGTACTATACTAGCACAGTAATGGCGCTTGTAGGTATGTTGCTCTGAAGGATGAGCAGGTCTTGATGTGTCATGGGTGAGGGAGGGGGCTGAGCTGGGAAGACAGACAGAATACAGCTACAGTAGCTTTTCCTCTATCCATTATTCTAATCATGACCCTTGCCTATCTTGTCTCCCAGCTAAAAGCATCCTCCTAGAACAACCTCAGTGGTCCACCTAGGCTGTTCCACATTTCCTTATTTATAAACCAAATTCACAGTTAACCCCTTAAAGTTCCTCAGTCAGTGTAAACAGAACCCAGACATGTGGTCTTGTTTGTGGGAAACAAATGAGATGTTTTTTGAGTGTTATTTGAAAACAGGTGGCCGATCAGCGCTGCTTCATGACTCGTTCTTTTTATTCTCCGTACAAAGCTCTGGAAATATATTTAGTTTATACCTATATAATTAATTATAATTTGACCATTCAAGGACTCTGGAGGTGTTCTTTATGTTTCTATGCAAATAAAAAATTTAGACAGTTTGGCAAGATTTCTGTTGTATCCCACAGACATATTGGCAACTCCAGAGGGTTAAATCCAAAACATTATCTAGCTAGTAAAAAAAATAAAAAATAAAAAATCTTCTTTGTGATACAGACCCTCTGTTGTATTTTCTAGGTTATGATTGACAGAGCTATAGACCACTACTGGATTTTCTTGGTTCTCATTGACAGAGCTATAGACCAACAAAGAACTAAGGCCTTCTTTCCTAGTTCCAAGTAAACAGTGCTACAGTTTGGTTGCACTGCCCATGTAGCTTGACTGAAGGCATAATGGGGCTTCTCCAATAAAAATGCTTTTATCTTGCAAACAAGAAAATTTCAAATCAGATTTATTCTAGAGAATCCAACAATACCCAGTTGGTTAAGACCTAAATATCTTTTGATAATCACTCTAAATTGACCCTCCATCAGTGTTAAACAGATTAAAATTTTAGTTCTCTAGGTATATTTTTAAGGGTTTCAGAGCCAAAATCCACACCGAAGCTTAATTCATACAACAAAAGTGAGAGGTTAGCAGTTTTCATTGGCTGATGCTATTTTATTTTTATTTTCTGTGGTTTATTGGTTTAAAGTTATCAAAGTTAAACTTTTGCTTAGCTGTACCCACCACTGTTCCTAGTCAAATCTCCTTTACAGAATTACTGTTGTGTTGTCTTACTTATGAAAGAATGTATGTTATAGGAAGAATTTCTTGTATTTATTGATTATGTGTAATGTCATACCTTGTTGAACAACTGATTTATTTACAATAAGTAAAGATTTTGAGGCTTTTTTTGGTCTCTGTTGTGTTTAGGTAAATTCAAAACATATGATGCAAGATTACATTTTAAAGTTAAATGCTTTGCCTTGCAATTAACTTAAATATATATTATATATTACCAAAAAAATACCTAGAAATTAATTAAAGGCATTAAATAGCTCCTGAAATTAGGAAGTGTAAATAACCTAAACTTAAATTATTTAGTATTATTATCTATTAAGTTCATTCAGAGGCATTGTAATTCATTCCACTAAAATCTTTAGCATCTTCAATAAATCGTTCAAGTATAAGCAACCTGAAAAACTGAATTTCAAAACAAATCATTTGAGGCACTTTTATTTTCTCACTCTAGCAATGGTATAACACACTGTGAATACTGCAAGCAAGAATTTAAAGACCCAACTGAATTACAGTGTGGACACATTTTCTGCAAGGATTGTCTGGAAGAAGTAAACGCTGAAAAGTGTGTCAAATGTCAAAAAGAGATAACAGAGCGCAGACCATGTGACCCTGGGAAACGGTGTGTATAAATTGTTGTTGTGTTGGTTTATTTTTTTGCCGTGATGGTTTGTGATGGAAACATGACTAAAATAAAACTTAGAATGTGTTATTTTTGTAACACTGTATTTTTGGTATATGCTTTATTTCAAATATGCATTTCTATTACTGAAAATAATACAAAAAGATACTTAAAAATATCAGGTTGACTTGACTTCCGGGGTTTTATAGCAATTATGAACACAATATTGTCTTTTTCCTTCCAGGGAGACCATTGGAAAACTCAGCAGATTCAGAAGGAAGTGCAACTCTTTTTTTGTGGAATTTCTCTTGAAGTGCTGTGTTAACAGCAAACATAAAATGCCTGATCAAATTATTAACATGCTGCTGGAGTTTGTTAAAAGGAACACTTCAACACAACAAGGTACATGCACAGTGTTACATTTTTCTTTAAACTTTATTATCTATATCTCCCTTTAATCGACATGTTTTATTACCGTGTTATAATTCCATGGGATAGTAACTAGGGCGTATTGTTGGAGTAGGGCTCATATTACGAGCATGTTGAAAAATCACGCTAGGGCTTATTTTCGGGGAAACACGGTATCACCAAAAACAAAAACTTTCATATATGACATTCATCTATTTTTGCAAATTCTTAATTTAACATGCTGATATTTTATACACATTTTTATGATTTGTTTGTATATTTGAAAATATACAAAATAGCCATATGTATATGCATATGTGCATATAATTGTTAACAAATTGTTAAATAAAATACTGTACGAAAATCATGGCCAAAGAAAATTATGTTGAAATGATCTTCATGCTGCTGTAAAATGATAACATGCCTGTCGAAGTCTGATAGCTTCAAACCCATATACTTTTTGACCCAACCACTAGCATACCATGTTTGGCTAATCAATACCTCAAAGAGTTATTTAACTAACTAATGGAACTGGTAGTGACATTTTATAAATACGTGGACTGGCCAGGGTGTCCCTAAGGACAGGTTTGGGAACCAAAGTGGTGGTTTTCTAGCTATCAATAACTTGATGGAGAACAATATAAATTATTGTTACTTTTCATTGCGATACTGTTCTATTAAAATTGCACTTTGTTCTGAGAAAATATACACTTATCACTCAGATAAATAGCTTTAAACACTTTGACTGCCTAAGACTTTTGCACAGTACTGTACCTGTATCATAAGGTATATCATTGTTTGTTGAAGTTCAAGATATGGACAAATATATTGGGACATACCTCTTAATCACTGAGTTCTGGTGTGTGCATAAAATGAAGCAGTCAGGCTTACAAATATCTGTGAAAGAATGTGTCATTCTAAAGAGCTCAGTGAAGTCAAGCATGGTACTATCACAGGATGCCACCTTTGCGATAAGCCAGTTCGTGAAATTCTTTCCCTAAGTCGTACTATTGCAAAGGGGAAGCATTTAAGAACAGAAACAGTAAAATGACAGAGCGGGGTCATGGAGTGGAATGCATAGTGAATGAAAGTTGCCAAAGCTCTTGACTCAATAACTACAGAGCTCCAAACTTCCTCTGGCATTAACCTCAGCACAATAACTGTGCACCAAGAGCTTCATGGAATGGGCTTCCATGTCTGATGAGTTGCACGCAAGCCTTACATCACCAAGTGCAATGCCAAGCAATGAATGGAGCATGCCGGCATTGGAGAATTGGGACTGTGTGGAGTGAGGAATCATGCCTCTCTGTATGGCAGTTTTATGGATGTGTCTGGGTTTGGCGGATGCCAGGAAAACGTTACCTGCCTGACTGCATTGTGCTAACTGTAAAGTTTGGTGGAGGAGGGATAATAGTATGGGGTTGTTTTTTAGGGGTTGGGCTTGGCCCCTTATTTCCAGTGAAGGTAACCTTTAATGCTTCAGCATACCAAGACATTCTGGACAGTTCTATAATTCAGTCTTTGTGGGAATAGTTTGGGGAAAGCCCTTATCTGTTCCAGCATGACTGTGCCCCAGTGCACAAAGCAAGGTACATAAAGACATGGTTGGGTAATTTAGCTGTGGAAGCACTTGACTGGCCCGCATAGAGTCCTGACCTCAACCCCATCAAGCTAGGCCTTCACATCCAATATCAGTGCTTGAACTCACAAATGCTCTGTTGAATGAATGGGCAAAAATGACCACAGATACACTCCAAAATGTTGTGGAAAACCTTCCTAGAAGAGTGGCAGCTGTTTATCTGAAAAGGGGGGATCAACTCCATACTGATGCCAGTCAGTTCTTGAATAAGATGTCTTAAAAGTTCCTGTAGGTGTAATGGCCAGGTGTTCCAATACATTTGTCCATATACTATAATTAAACATATGGGTGTATGGACTAGAATTAAACATTTATCAGATGGATGGATGGATGATTTTTTTAGTTCACCAGTCCCTTTATTTGGTTGTGTGTTTATTTGGTTCAGTCAAAGTTTGCAAAAGGACGACCGAACTGTCACCATTTCACGAGTGCATGGAGCCAAGCCCTGCTGTACAGTCACTGGTGCTGAAAATCCTTCTGAGATGCGGGTAAATCTTCATCAATCAAACACACAGTACAGTGCATTTACACTTTTCTTTTATGTTGTTTACCCTTTCATACAATTAAAAATAATAAGCGAGGGACCAATATGCTAATTAATTTCTTGATGGATTTTTTTTCTTTTTGCAATGTTATTCATTGGTTATAGACTGGAGCAAATGAAGCCTCACTTGCAGCGGTTTATCGAAGAGGCTGTGAAATCAAATGAAAAAAATATCGACGAATTCTACTTCATGGTTGTTCGGAGCACAGAGGTCAGTAACCCTTTAAATGTGCCTTTAGAGAGGGCTGGTAAACACGCAATGTGTAACTTAAAGGGCAGCTACTGGAATACTTTTATTACCATGATCTTAATTTTATTTCTACAATTTTGGTCATTAAATTTTACATTTACCAGACTGATTGAGGTTACAAAGTTTTAAGCCTACTTAATTGTATATATACAGTATATAAAATTGATATTGATATTGTCACCCGTGTGTTTGCCCGTGTCGATTTCAGCTTATCCCTAAAAATATAAAAGCTAAATAGAAATTATCTTTAAAATGAAACAGATAAATCCACACTAACACTAAAAATGATTTCTAATGAAAACTAAAAATAATATAAAAGTATTAACTATATAAAAAAAAACTCAAAACTATAATAACTCTGGTTAAGACTCGAAGAACAAACGATCATATGTCTGTGTTTACATGTCATCCTTACATTTCGGTATTTCCTTTCTTAATTAATGTTTATTGTTTTATAGGATCAGATTTACACCTCAGCCCAGGAATCTCTGGTAACGAAGGCCACAGAAAGCCTTTGTTTTGACCAGGATGTATTTCAGCGCAACACTTCAGAAGTGACATATGAAGATCTGCACACCATAGCCAAAATAAGGTTTGGCATCACAGTAGCGGCAAGTGTAATTGAAAGTTTGGTGCTGAAAAAAGGTACATTTGAATTTTTACCTTTAAAAGTATAATATATTTAAAGTATATACCCTGTTGGTATACCCGTTTTCAGTGTTTTCATCTGTTTATTTTATATTAATTATAAAAAATGTACATTACCTAACATGCATTGCTCTTTAAGTGATAAAGAATCATCTGTATCTTGTTCAATTCACATAAGTCACATAAGAATATATCAGTGTTTATAAGGCCTCTGCGGACTGGTGCTGCTTAACAAACAATGACATTAAAAATAAGTATTTGGGGGATCATGTGATGCGCCAACCTGAGCAGACATAGAGCACTTGCCGCCGCGCCTATTTACTGTACACAGGACTTTTTAACACGCTTTGTCAGATCAGGTCCGCGGATTGATACAGCCTGGTGTCACACTTCTCCGGCTCCATTTCCTTTGCTCAGTACACAGCATCCTGATGTGTTTAACACCTTTACGGTTTGGGATGGTTGTACATTCGATGCTTCACATGTGTCGGAATTTCACACTCGCATTGTTCACGAGAATCTGAGTCAAGTCCGCATCAGATAATAACGAGCCGCAAGTTGCCTCAGGTACTGCTAAGTCCAACACTCTGAATTTTGCATAGTTTGCAGTGAATTATGCAGTACAAAGTGGATCTTAGAGCATTACTATTTCGATTTTTATGTTTGCAGTCCGGGGTGGGGAGTTTATTTTTTCTTTGTTTAAGTTTATTGATCTCCATAGCTGTACTTTAGGTTAAAGTGCTAACTTAGCATTCAAAATACACTTAAAATCTTCCCCTATGAGTATAATTCCTTCACCTTTATCTGCTAACAAGGATGCATTTTTTTTAAAGAAATGTGGGCAATCTTCATTCGGAGCATATAAATTTTAAATAGTTATTTTTATGCCCCATGTCACCATGACAAACCGGCCTTCGCCGTCTTGAAAACATTTCTCATTGTTGTAATGCACGGATTTGTTAAACAGAACAGCGACTCCTCTATTCATCCCTTTCCTGCATGATGCACTATAAACCTGTGCAACCCATTCTCTTTTTAATTTGAGATGTTCTAACTCAGATAGGTGGGTTTCTGGAATTAGGGCTACAGAGCACTGCAATTTCCTTAATTGTCAAATTGATTTTTTTTCTTTTGATTAGGCTATTGATTCCTCTTACATTATAACTAATGAAGTTCAAATACGCCATAATCGCTATATGATATTATATTAAGTCCCCTTTTTGTTTAAACAAATATATTATGTTGGCATACTTAACACGTATAAACATAAACAAATTTTTGTCCATAACATATGTCAATGAAAACATAAACAGAACATTATTAACGTAGAACAGTACTTCCACCTTTCCAGTCCTCCAAAGTTGTCTAACCTTTCTCGACCCCCGTTGGTATCAGGGCAGAGAAGTGTGACCTTTTTTCTCTGTGAGAAAAAAGCTCAATGCAAAAAATGACCAATGCACACTAATGTGCAAAAGAGGCCTAAACGAGTGTAAACCAATCATAGACCAATGTTACACTAATGTGCAAAAGAGGCCTAAATGAGTGTAAACCAATCATACCTAACCACAGCACAGCGTCCACCAAGACCTTTCCAAATATAACATATACAGTTGTGACAAACTATATAAAACTTAATCGCATACATATCCTAACAAATATTTATGACGGTCCTTATTCCTTATACCACTTTAACTCTACCTATCTTTTCCTTTTTCAATTCAGTTAACAAATCTCTAGGCTTGATATGAGTTGTGGTGTCAACTTTCTCCCTGCATGAAAGCTTTAACGTCCGATGTTGACAGCAACGTGTCCCTCCTTCTCTTAATGTTGCTTTTGAAACCCCCCTTCAACTCCTCCTCAATGTGTTCCCTTTCTCCGGCAGTTTACCGCAACTCCTAGCTCCTTTAACAGCGGTGCAGCGTTCATCAGTGTTGCGAAAGACTTTTCTCCGGTATCCAATGTTACTTTCAATTGTGCTAGATATAGACATTTCGCTGGTATTCCCTTTCTTTTAAGATGTTTGACATCGTCCTCGTTTCCTTTGTAGATCACAAGAGTAGTCATGATCAAAAAAGATCTGTTTATCTCGGAAAATGACTTGTTTCTGATTCCGTGCTTGCCGTATGATCCTGTCTTTTATTACTGCATCGAGAAATCTGTTATCGATCTTGGAGGCGTCGTAGGATCTTTAGGTCTAGTTCCAAAAGCGCGATGTGCTCTCAATCTTAATGTTCCAGAGTCTCTTCGATCAATTTCACAAATCCAATCGTATCGTTTGCTTCACTCCCTTCTGGGATCTGGAAAATTCTTATATTGTTACGTCTCAGTCTGTCTTGAAGATCTTCACACTTTGCTTTTGAACACCTATTGCCTACAGTTGTCACTTATTTTTCTCGTTTTCTGGTGGATCTCTGTTTCTACGCTGCCTCACCGTCCGTGACGTCACCGGAAGTCTTCATTGTTATTTTAAGGGTGCAAGAAAAACAATGCTGTGCAGAATTTACTTTAAAAAAGCCCCTGTAAGTTTTTGCACAAGCAGTATTGTGTACAAGTCAGTTAATTATAAGCCTATAATTTTTATTAAACCTCAACTTATTATTATTATTATTAGGCTTATAAATAAATATAAATAACAATGAAATACTGCACTATTGACTTTAGACCAGGTATTTTGGAGTGAGCCATTTGTGCCTTAGCAGACGCCTCTGGGCCTGTAATCAGGAAGTCACTGGTACATACCCAGCCACAGAAGTGTGGTCGCATATTTATGGGCACTTGGGCAAAGGTCTTAACACCCAGCTGAACTGGAACTTGCCTTGGGATCATGGTAGCAGCCCTGCTGCCAAAAATTATCTTTTTTTTAAAAAAAACAGTTAATGAAAGTTCACTGGAAATTTTGAGTAAAGAAAGTGCATTTGAATGAATGGATCTAAATTCATATACATTTTATTAACACTTATAAAATAAGTTTAGAATAATTATACATACGGTATGAGTGCCTCATACTTAATTTTTCTTTTTTGTTCAAATGACCTCATGGCTTTGGCACTCGTAACTTTATTTACCAAAGATACATTTACAATAAATACTTGTACTCAATTCAAAGAATTTTTATGCTTAAATACTTTAAGTATAAACCTAAAAATGATTTAAGGCAACCGGTTTCATCAAACAAAACACCAAATTGACCTACGTCAAGCCTTTTCCTTGGGCTCCATCGGCAATTGCATATATAGGGATCAGATAAAATGAATCAGCTTTGCACAGAAAACATTACAATAATCCCTAGATAAAGGATTTCATATTACGCTTGAGTCATATCACTCATAATAACTACTAGGTTTATGGGAATGCAACAAAATTCAGCTGTTTTGTAAGGCAATATCAGTACAGCAGTATGTCTACATGTATCAGCAAATCCACTTTTATGTTTGCTTGGAAATATCCCTGACTCTCTTAAAGAATATGGAGAAGTTATTCAAACTCTCTAAATGCTAGCTAGGAAGGCCATTGTGGTAAAATGGGTTGGGGAGCGACCCCCCCCCCCCCCCCCCCCCCCCCCCCCGCCCCCCGCCGCCCCTGGCCGTTCGGGCGTGCGCTCGTTGACGCGAAGGAAGTGTTGAGTGTAGTGATGTAG
>JAODKE010000151.1:21037-34475 GCA_026779605.1 Mormyrus hasselquistii
GAGTCTTAAGCACTTATGTAAGTCGCTCTGGCTAAGGGCGTCTGCCAAATGCTGTAAATGTAAATGTAAATGTAAGTAGTGCCCTGTGCTGCCTGAGATGGCTCCAAATTCCCCATCATCCTATGATTGGATAATGGAGGATGTTCAGATGTTAAGTCACGTCAACATCTAGGTAAAACACATCTGAAATTATTCACTAATATAACTGATAGGCCTGTCAGATTTCTCATGGACAATTAATCCCTTGTCTATAGTAAGTAGTGATTAGTGCTCAAACAGGATGCTCTTATGGGCATGATCCTTCAGAGAACATCTGAGTGACCAAACCTCTATCTAAAACAGCTCCTGCCCACTACTGTTTAATTGCAGCACATCCATAAATGTTCCTTAATCTGAAGAATGGACACAGATACAAATACATTACCTTTGTTTGAAATCTGCATATTCAGCTGTGGGGGCAGCATGTGGCTCAGTGGGCTAAGCCTGTGTACCATAATCACAAGGTCGAGGTTCAAACCCAGCCTCAGCCCCATGCAGGCTGGTGATAATCATGGTTTTTTTCACCATTGGTCACAAGGCCGACAGGACACAGTTGGTGCCCCAGTCAAAGGCCTGTACTGTGGAGAGAAAGGAAAGGGCAAGGACCTGCAAAAAGACAGCTTAGGGGACGACCTCCACCTCCTGACTGACCCCATCTCTGCCTGCTTGGGACATTAGGTGCTCATCAACTAACAATGATATGTACATAAATCACTCATATTTTGATTATATTTAAGATGGCAGAATTACATGTTTGTTTCACAGCAGGACCTGATGGAAGGATGATCCCAGTGTAGGTTACAAATATAAAGTACATTATTCAAGCCAAACTCAGACCGACATGAAACAAAAGGGACCATGGGGGGTCAAAAATGAAGGCCATTGACAATAAAGTAAACGCTAGGGCTTAGCCAGATCAGCTGGGGGTCGTGAACAAACACAAAGGACTTAAACACTAGGAATGGGGTGGCCAGCGACACCTGCTGGCCCAGAAGGGAAATGACAGACAGGACAGGGCAGAGACCGATTCTGACAGTTTCCACCTCATCTCCTCAAATTCCCTTCTATACTTCCGTTCCATATTGCTCATTTTGTGTATTCACAAAGGAGCAGGTAAAATGAATATTAGTACTGTAAAACAATGCTCTGAAGCATGTTTCACTTTGAATTGGATTCATACACATTTCCATATATGTATCCAGTGAAATCGGTCAGTGAGTATGACAGTACATACTCGAACAGAAATGCTGGTAGATAAGCACTTGATTTTAAAGGAAACTTGCATCTTGCAAACTTAAAAATAAATTGCTGGCATATGATATTTCAACAATGGCAAAATTTGATGAGTCAAAACAGAAGATGGAGAAGCGCAGAGTAAATAAAAAAAGGGACTATGCATGTTGTACTGATTTCTTTGACAGGATGGTTCAGAAAGGTCAGTCAATCATATGTGATGAAGAGTCACATCATTACTTTTGTCCAGTAGATAATGATCAGATTTCAGTGTGATTCTGCTTTGACAGCACAGAGCAGTTAGACGCTGTGTACGTAGATGAATGGCACATGGATAAAATTGGCTCATTCTCTGCTCCAATGTCAGACAACCGTCAGGGAACAAACCGATGTGTCAGGTTTGATGTCAAGTTTGGTTTAACTGAGATACAGGCAACAGCCACTGATCTGACAAATAATCAAGCTCAGTCAATTAGGCTTAACATTCTGACAGAATGAGGTGCTATTTACTTTGGAATGTAATGTAACCTAATTATATTAATTTTAGGACACTTTGTGTCATGACAGCAGGGTGAAGCTCGACCCAGAATGCAGGCCGATGCTGAGAAACCCCAGGATTGGGGCATTTATTGAGCAGTCCAGGCACAAGCAAAGTCGGGGTAAGAAAGGAGTTTGGGGGCCTTCAGCACAATGTGAATTTTGCTCATGCAAAAGAGGAAACAGCACGAAGTATATGCTGTATTAAGCTGCTCATCAACACAACAATCTTCATAGGCTCATATATGTAATGTCCCTTATGAACAATACTGTGTTAAGTAGACATTGGGGTTCAGTTCCCGCTAAGAAAAGCTATACGAGTGAGCTTAAGTTATCACAGTGGTCATTTAGCATGTTGCTGTGAAGGAACCGCCATTTTTTATGAATCAGGCCAATAGGCTTTTACATCAAAAACCCAGTAAAACACATTTTGATTTTTTAAACAAAAATCAATTTACTCATTAGATCAGGAAGGGAGCTGTGCCTTAAAGTACCTTTGCTAAATCCAGTAATTATTGCTGGATTATTACTTTATGGTCCCTCAAACAACCTTCTGTTACAAACAGCCACCTGTTATAATGAATAGCTGTTCTGCAGTGCTCTCCCACTGTACAAACACAGACTCCCAAATATCCAAACATGAACTTACACAGGAGCTACATTGATCAGTGACCATGTGACCCTATAGACACTTGAGAGGATGATGGTGATCTCAGCAGTCAGCTAGCATCCTGCTTGAGTGTCACCGGTACTCAGGTCATGTTCCTCGGTAGCTCAGCATTTCGGTTCCTCGGGGTTCTGTCTTGAGTCCGGTGCTCTTCTCCTTACACATGCTGCTTCTTCTTGGGATTCTATAAGTCCATGACTGCTATGCTGGGTATGGCAAATACACTATTTGGACAATAGTGTATCTGCCATACCCAGACCTGAATTCAGGTGTTTTATTCAGACCCATTACCACAGGTGCATAAAATCAAACACCTTGATGCATGTCAGATTTACATACATTTCTGAGAGAATGGGTCGTTCTGAAGAGCTCAGTGAATTCAACCATGTAACTGTCATAGGATGCCACCTTTGCAATAAGTAATGGAATTTCTTCCCTCCTAGATATTCCACTGTCAGCTGTAAGTGGTATTAAGGCAAACTGGAGGCATTTAGAAACAACAGAAACTCAGATATTTAGTGTCAGACCATATAAAGTAACAGCTGGTCACCGAGTGCTGCGGCTCATAGTGTGTAAATGTCACCAACGCTCTGTTGACTCAGTAACTGCATAGTTCCTAACTTCCTCTGGCATTAACTCCAGCACAAAAACTGTGCACTGGGAGCTTTATGGAATGGGCTTCCATCGCCGAGCAGCTGCATGCAAGACTCACATCACCAAGCGCAATGCCAAGCATTGGATGGAGTGTGGTAAAGTATGACATCACTAGACTCTGGAGTGGTGTTCTGTGGAGGAATCACACTTCTCTGTCTGGTAGTCTGATGGATGATCCTGGGTTTCATGAGATCATTACCTGCCTCAGCGTTCTATCTGTCAATATTATGGATGACTTTCCGATTTTTTTGCTTCCTCGCAGCTCCCAACCCTGTACCGAGTATTCTGTGATTTTGATTGGCTGGGAGCTGGGAAAGACTAAAAATGTGGACCTTATGCGGGTCCCCGAGAGCTGAGTTGAGAAACATTGCTCTAAAGTTTTGATTTCTTTGCGAGCCAGTGTTTCAGTTTAACTTGCCGGAAGTTTCCTGTTTTTGCTAATAATGACTTTGGCTTGAACCCTGTAGTTGTGGGTCTCTGTCAAGCTCATGTTGTCTCCTCCATCCCACATATGCTGAAAGCAAACAAAGCAAGAATGAAATCACACTGTAAAGCAATCTTTTGATTATCCTAGCTTACATATTATGTTGACCTTTTGGGCAAGTAATTTAGTGACAGTTGGGTGGCATGGATAGTATGTTCAGTTTTATATCTGTGTCAATAATGAGGCCTATATAAAGGATATTCAGTGCATCTCCACTACTGACAGTCTACTTATGGACAAAAAAATTCTTGGTGCGTATCCAGGTGATATTTCAGTCTATTTATGTTGTTACTAGAATTACAGTTTTTAAAATGCATGATGCTGTTCTTGTTAAATATTGTAACTGTGTTGCATTTATTTCAGAAATGGTGTGATATTCAGCTGAATGGGTTATACTGTTTGATATGTATTATATGTCAAAAAGTGTCAGCATACTCGATGCACTATTTGGGTGCATTTATATAGCTCACAATTCACTCTTTAACTACAGTCTTTAATTCCAGTTACTTAATCAAATGAACCAAATGAACTGTAACTCCTGATAGGAGGAGCAGCAAATCACACCTCTAGACTCCATGAAAACGTCAGCAGATGCCAGTCATGCATTTACTCCTCTCTGTCCTCCTTCCTCTAGACTCCATGACCATGAGGGCCCTGGTCGGATCTCTGCTGCTGTGGAGCACCTTCACTCTTGGTGGAACGACAGGTGAGTTGGTTGTTTGTCTGAGACAAGCTGTCGTTCAGGAAGCTGTGTTACCTGGCTTTCTTCAGTGCAGTACAGAGTAATTTACCAAACATTTTCTGCAGAGACCAGATTTACCTTACTTGTTTCAATACAGTTCATATTCATGAACCTGGCTTTGAATAAATGAAAACAATCGATGTGCATTGACTCATATGAAATGCATTTAGACTCTTTTATAACTTTTCAGCAGAAGAACCTTAGATGTGTTTTACACATCTTACACATTTTGAAGTTGTAAAATTATTTTGTTTCCAAACAGCTCAGTTCTAAACTTGTTGAATTATTTTGTGTCTGACTGGCACAACAGTTAACTCCGACTCTCCTGATTGGCCACTCTGGCCCCGGTGGGTGGGAGTGGTGATCATTGTATCTAAATTTTTTGTTAATTTTTTAAATAAATAAAATAATATAAGGAATTACTCTTTAACATAAAGCTTTTCAAAATAAAACCTGTTTTTCACCATAGTCTATTTTATTGCTGGAATCATTGAATTATCACCTTCTGATCAAATGAGTTTTAATAAAGCATTCAGGTGTAATTAAACTTATGCTTAATAGAAGAGGTAGAAAAGTTGGAGAAAACTACTGAATTGATGTTTCAGTTACCAGATAAAGACCATATTTCTAATCATGACATTTTCTATAGCATTACAACTTCCCTGTTTATATCTTAAAAGTGCTTTAACATATAAGAACATTTCCCTCTGCAAACCTACTTGACACCTTAGGAACCTTGAGTCCGTTCTGCAATGACGGAGCCCTGAACATCAGCAATCTATTCAGTCTTTAATTCTGTGTGATTCTGCAGAAAAGAACGTAGCTATATGGGGAACTGCAACTCAGTCGTCTGACTGGACCAACAACAATCTTGCTGCAAAGGCCATCGATGGAAATCGCAACTCGGTGTTCAGCCAGAATTCCTGTTCCTGCACTAAAGCAGAAACTAATCCTTGGTGGAGAGTAAACCTGCGGGTGGAGTACATAGTCACGTCTGTCACGATCACCAACAGGGGAGAGTATCACACGAGGATCAATGGAGCTGAGATCCGCGTCGGAAACTCCCTGGAGAACAACGGCAACAGCAATCCCAGGTACTAATATACAAATCAACATTATTATTGGGACGGTGCCATTATCACTCCTGTAGTGTCCTTTTCTCATGCATAAATTTCAGACTTGCCCACATTTGAATCTGAATATTCTAAGTCCTTCTATAGATCTGACTCTTTCAGTGTTTGGACCTCGGTCAGTTCTTTATCACCCTCCAGGATACAGCATCCCATTTTAAAATGCAATCAATCAAACACTGAGTCACTTAAATACTGATGAAGTATTTTTTTTCCTCATTCAGGTGTGCTATCATCTCCACCATTCCACCTGGCAGCTCCAGCACCTTCTACTGTCACGGCATGAAAGGACGATATGTCAACGTGTTCATCCCGAGATACGAGTACCTGACTCTGTGTGAGGTGGAGGTGCATGCAAGCCCTGTGATTGGTTAGTGCTCATTGCACAGAAATAGTTGGTGCGGTTACTGTACAACTTGCAAATATATCAAAAGTATAAGAAAGATAAATGGGTTTTCATGAACTGTATTTTCTCTTTCTCTGCTTTCTTTCCTGAAGAAAATGTGGCCTTGAGGGGCAGGGCGACCCAGTCATCCCAGTTCAGCTTTGAAGGCGCTGCAGACAAAGCCATTGATGGAAACCACCATGGAGTCTATCCTGATGGGTCCTGCTCCCACACCAAGCCCCAGACTGACCCTTGGTGGAGGGTGGATCTCCTGGATGTGTACATAGTGACCTCGGTCAATGTCACCAACAGACAAGACGCGCATGTAGACAGGATCAAAGGAGCTGAGATTAGAATTGGAAACTCCCTGGAAAAAAATGGCAAGAGTAACCCGCTGTAAGTCGTTCCTCTGTTTCTACCCAAAAATGTTTGTGCTGACTTCTGATCTAAAGCCCACTGTTATATAGTATAAAACACCCACCAACCTGGATGCACAAATGGATACAGCTGCTTTTCATGGTTCCATTAACAAATCAAACTGAAACAGTTATAGTCAGTACATAGTCAGTACAATATGTACTAAAATGCTTGATTCTCCAAGACTGTGTGTTACTAGCTGCATAAGTACAAAATGATAATAGAGGGCATAAACATTTAACAGCCAATAATCATGAGCTGTAAAGTGACAGGTGGTAATGCAAAGTGTCAAATAAATAAATCAATATTTACTGTACAGTAGGAGTACAAATGGTAGATAGACGGCACATGTGGAGCAGGCTGTAGTGGATTGGTGGTTAGGCACTAGATCCTAGACACTATTCCGATTAAGGATCTGAATGGCCTGGAAAAGTCTTCCGCAGCCCTTCTGTGCTGGCATTCAGGCAGTGGCAGTGTTTTGTTCACACAACCCTCTGGAGAACTTTGTGGTTCTACTGTGCGCTGCTCCCAGATGGTGGATGCTGTCAATGGTGGCTGCTTAGAAGCTCTTTAATGGAGTGGAGGGTCTGCCTGAAATCCCTGAAATGTCTCAGATAGTAGTAAACATTGGGATGCCTCACTCACCAAGGAATCAGGATGCAGAGACCTGATTCAGTAAAGAGCTTCCTGAAGCTGCTTCCATTCTCTCCATTGATGAATATTGATTCTCTATTCAGGTTCTCATGTATGTAATACTGTTGTTATCTTGCACTTTAATGTTTGTAATAGAAAAAGGTTCATGGTTCAGCTTCCTGTTCCAGGTGTGCTACTATTTCATCGATCCTTCCTGGAAACACCGACACCTTTAAATGTCCTAACATGGAGGGACGTTATGTTACCGTCATCATACCAGGAGATAAGAAGGTCCTGACCCTGTGTGAGGTGGAGGTGATTGCATTCCCCACTATTGTCTAAAGTGACAATAGGGTGACATGGTTTGGGAGCACTGCAAGGTCACTTGCATCATCAGGAACCCAGATTATGACCCTACATATTGTCTAACCACCATGCTAATTATTTTTTACAAAGATTTTGCAATGGAATTGAACAAATCTTTCAAATTAAAATAAAAGCTTCTTGACAAATGCCTCGTGTTTAATGAGAAATGTAATTATTTGGATTTAGCCTAGTTTTTCTGTCATGATCACAAAATTATGTTTCTTAAATCTTTGATTGCATTTTTATACTTTCATCTTAAATTTTAAAAGAAATTATAAAATTGTATACACATAGGGGACAGTGAAGTAATGAAAACACCACATGATAATACATTAAATAATGTTTACAGCTCCCATGTGAGAAAATTTGACTGAATAGTGATATCATCACAGATATCTGACAACCAGCACTTTCTAAGCAACATAAAACAACTGACAGTGTTCTAATGTGGCTCAAAACTGCCGCAGGTGCATCGGTCACAAAAACTGCAAAACTGTTTATCTTGTCAAGGGGAACAGCCTCATGACAGCATCAGCGGAAAAGAAAAAAGGACCTTAGCTCACACACAGGTAGAGTTGCTCAATGCCACAAAAGTGTGGCCAGAAATGGCCCACAATTAAATCAGCAACTCAGTTACAAACATACATCCATTTTCTGAAACTGCTTATCCTGTTTACGGTTACAGAGGGTCTGGAGTCTCTCCCAGAAGCTACAGGGCACCGGGCAGGGAACAACCCAGAATGGGAACAACCCAACACAGGGCACCAAGCAGGGAACAACCCAGGATGGGGCACCAACCCAACACAGGGCACCAAGCAGGGAACAACCCAGGATGGGGCACCAACCCAACACAGGGTACACTAACCCACACCATCCACTCATTCATACACCTATGGGCAACCCCACGGTGACATGGGGAGAACATGCAAACTCCAAATATACAGATCCGAGTGGAGACTCAAATCCAGGTACCAGAGGTATGAGGTGACGGTGCTGACCACCACTCCGCTGTGCCACCCCTGCAAAAGTACAGTATTTTCAAATATCTAATATAGAGAATATACATGGTACGCAGACAGAACAAAGTGCATAACCTGGTGTCAGAAGCATGGAACCCAAACCCCTGAATGCTAGAAAAACAGCGCATGTTTCATGTCTATTTATTGTTATAAAAAACATTATCTGTATTATGTTAGTAATAGTACGTGTAGTATATCACATACACCTTTATTAAGCATGCAATAATAGTATGTATAGTATATCACACACATAAACAACGTATTATAGACACAAATTTATCAGACCAGATTTATCTAGAATTCATAAAGCATTTCAAAGAGACCCAAGGAAACCATGTTTGCTTGATTTACTGAAATATGTGTTTTATCCAGAATGTAGCTAGTTAGACCCTAAAACTGTCAGCCATGTTAAAATCATAGATATCCACTGTAACCGCTCCTTCCCTGGTACAGTGCTGGGGGGCTTAAGCTGGAGGCTATGCCCCCAGGTTTTCATGACTGACATTTTCTACCCGCCACCGAATCCTACAAAGCTTGACATAAGATAGAAAATCAGTTGATCTCGTAAGCCAAAGGATCTCATTTGAGTGGCATCCTTTCAGCCTTCTCCTCCTGGAGATGAATTTGGCCACGAAGCACAGCGGTAACCTCATGTGTGCGCAGTGTAACACCAAAAATATCCTCGTGGTAGCGACCCTGGTCCTGCACAGAGACAAAAGGCATGTATATAGAAACTGAACAGTTACAAGTAGATTGTTTAGTAGGTCTGAACAAAGAATAGCCTTTTTAAAGGTAAGAGAATGATGGACACTGTGGTCTTGAGGCATATGAATTAGAACATTATACAGTCTGACCTCGCCTATACCTTCTAGAACCTGTCATCAATGAGGAGGATTCGCAGATGTGTCGTGGAGTCACTAAAAATGGTAATATGTGCTTATTTCTATAGTTTAAACCCTAAATATGACCCCAGTCATGCTCCCAAAACACTTTTTCATTTAAAAGTTAGCTTAATACATTACCTTTAAAAAGCAAATGTTTGATATAAAAATAGAGTACAGTATCGCCTAACAGATTACAGTAGCACATTTACAGTACAGTATACTAATGTTACCCCTACTAATTCATTGCAGCATTGGCTGCCGTTTTCTTTCGCATTCACAGTAAGGTAAAATGAGTAAACGAACAGGACTGTAAACTTATTGACAGAAGTCATATACGCAACCAAGGTACAATTCAATAAAATATGTAAAGGAAACATGTACATGTAATTTTCACTGTGAATTTGTGAATCATGAAGCACGAATGCACGAGGGCTGACTGTATAGTGTTATGGTTCACGTATAAATATATCACATATATCATAATAGAATTGTATGCATGCAGGTTTGCTGTGACTGAAGTCATCCAGGTCGTCAGTGAACCAGAAATGATATCTGGCCAGTTTTTAGCTCTATGCAGCTAATGCAGTTGGTCTATAGTTCCAGCTTTCAAGGGTTCCATGGTGCGCTCTTTGTGGCTCAGCCTCAACATACACCTTTCAGGTTCCATAACTCAGTAGTGAGAGGACTGGTACAAAGTTCCCTACAGCCTACAAACTATGCTTTGATGCATTTGGTTTGCCAGTGATAATCCTGTGCTGACAAAAAACTTCTATTTGGTGGTTTCTGCAGGATAGCACTCTGTGTCCACAATGGGAATGTCACAGGTTTGAATCTTGTGGCCAGCGGAGCGATTTCACCATTGGGCCCTTGAGCAAGGCCTGTAAGCCCAATCGCTCCAGGACCTTCTGACACTGCCTTCTGTACTGTATATCACTTTGGCTTTAGGTATCTGCTAAAATAACTGTTACATGCTTTATCAGTGTATTCTCAGATCTACGGGTTCTGCAAAAATCAACCTTCAGATTGGCGAGGAAGTCTGCTGTCTCATCCTTGGTCATCCTCTCTCGCTCCATCAGGATGTCCTGCAGTGTTGCCAGGACATCCGTCGCCATGGTAACATCCCCGCAGACATATATGTGGCCATTGTTCCGGCACAGGGTCTGGCACAGCTCCTGCCCAATTCGCTGCCGGAGAATATGCTGGACGTAGCGCAGTGGAGAACCCGCGTCGCTCGAAGGCTCCATGTCCTGGTGTGGGCAGTCAGAAGATGCAGGTGAAAAGGGAGCTGGACTTCTGATTATGACATGAATGTCATTTGTCAATTTATCTCAAAGTTATTTTGTAAATGCGTGAAAGCCTCAAGAAACTGGAACTACTTCTGTAAATATCAATCAGATTATGAATTATATTAAAATTTACCCAAATATTTTAAAATATTATTGGATATTTTATTTCATCATAATCCCCCAAAAGTTGGACATTTTGACAACAAAAAAGGTGGATTTATTTTTTTAAAGCCTGTACACTGGGACTGTTTCCTCAAGGCTCTGCCAATTGTACCCTTACTCGTAGGTAATCATGCTTCTGAGGAAATGTACCATTGATGGTACATTAATGCTATTTGTACCTTTGGTATGTTCCTTTTCAATTCTGTACCTTAAAAGGTACAATTACAAGGGTACAGCCTCAATGAAAGGTACACGATTTCTACCCTTTTTTGAGAGTATAGCACTGAAGGCTGCTGCTATACCTTTTCCCTGGAATAAGCCGTGTGGACGGCTCTGAAGGCCCCCCTCGTCTTGGCATCCTCCACCTCCTCCCGGTAGATGTGATCAAACTTAGAATTACGGCAGCCGAAGACCAGCGTCAATCCCTGCGGAGTCTTCCCTGAGCACAGTGTGGTTTGTTAGGTGTGGCTGCACACCATCGTCTAATTATTGTATCATAACCTTCACAGTGTCCTTCTCTAAAGCCCTAAAGCCAAATGTTTCTACCTTAAGCTTAGCATGTCATTCTTTACAGTCAAGGTCATTCTGTCTTAGCCTTGGCTAATTGTGGTTCTGGTGTGTGTGGTGTGTCCACTAATTTAACCGTTTTTCAATGTTAATATTTTTTTTTATTCGCCTGTATCATATTCCATGTTTTACTCGTAACTTTGACTCCCAGGATTTCACTGACCTGCCTCCTCAATCTCATACAGCCTCTGTTGCCAAAAGCTTCGGAAGGGGGCAATGCCAGTGCCAGGTCCCACTAGGATGCAGGGGACAGAATCATCCGAGGGCAAATGGAACAAGGGTGCCCTGCAGGGGGAAACAGGGTGACAGAGAAATAGATGTTTTTGCCTGGTGCACTTGGTAATAGCTACAGCATCATCAAAACAGCTTCACAACATTACAAAGGAGGAATCTGCCAACAAAACTCCAAAGAGATGCTCTTCCAGCCACATTCGACCATCCTTACCTTCTGATGAAACAGGGAATGGTCTGTCCAGGGGAGATGTTGAGAAGCCAATTAGAGCAAAGTCCCAGACGCAGGGGGCCTCGGTCACCTGTCAGAAAAGTACTGTGCTAATATATGTACTTATTATGGGAATGGCTGCATATTACTGTCAGGACACATGAACAATGTGAACATGCCAGGACTTTGCTATCAGACATGGTGATGACACATGGAAAAGCCCCGTATTCTGCAGTGTTCTTCATGTAGTTCTGAAATGGTCGAGTGTCCACACTCACCCTGTGTGCGGTACTGGACCACGGCGACCGTGGTGTGTATTTGACCTGGACAGGCGTGTGGGGAGGAGCTGATGGAATAGTAGCGGGGCTGCATCAGAGGCAGCTGGCTGAGAAGCAGGGAGCAGGGCAGGCGGACGGACGCAAACTCCTCCAGCACCTCCTCGAGGGTGGGCATGAGCTCCCAGCGCCAGGCTTCGTACTCCACCCCCCCCTCCACATACAAACACAGCACAACACACCCGAGTCATGCTAATGTAACAGGCCTGAAGTGCATTTCAATACTAACGTACAGTCAGTCACCACTGATCCACACTGCATCCCACCTCATACATGTAACCCCTGAAAATCCCTTCGATTCCCTACTGCCATCATGGGATCAGTGCTGGCTCCTCTTCCTCATTACCTGTCCGAGGACATACAGTCTCTGTCGTTCATCTTCTACAGTGGCCTGCTGAGAGAGGAGCTGCAGAAAGTGTGGGCTGGGGGGGCTGCTGAGGTCCAGAAGGTGGGACAGGGCCTGGTGGAGGGTGCAAGGGGGGAGTCTGTCCTCTGGGACCCACACACTGCGGCCTATGGGACAGGCATTTTAGTACATGAACAAGACATACTTCCTTCTAGACGTTATATTTTGTTTATTTATTCATCCATAAACTTTGTTCACTCTGCATGTTTCAGGGCTACATAACGGCTGTTTCTCGATATGCATACTTTATTGTACTGCGTTCTCATGTACCCGTTTTACTTCTTCTTCCATTGCCAAGGACCAGTTCCAATACTAAGACTAGAAGTACAAAGGATGGTAAAAATACCTAGATGTCATTCTTTCTTCACCCCAAATATCAAAGATGCATCGGTTGCATTCTCGCCAAGTGAGAACAATCCCATGATCCATTGCATCCCTAATTTGTACTTGCAAGGCACATTAGCAAAACTGGTCATGCCAAGACCACATGTACGATTTTTGTATTGGGAAAAACTCGAAGTTAATGTGTACATCTCCAGGACCGGAGCGAGGGAGTTTGAGATCAGCTAAGCTCCCTGCCCCAAAGGTGTACCTACCGTTCCTGCTCTTCAGTATCTCAGTGGCAACACTGCTGTGGAGGGGAGGCAGGTCAGGAATACGGCCTAACACAGCTTGCACCAGAGAGGATGGGTTGGTGGGGTAGATGCCCAAGTGGTCACCAGGCTGGTACTGCAACTGCTGCTGCCCGTCAGTTTTCAACTTCACCAGCAGGGTGATGCGGCTGGGATAGAGGAAGGCATGAATGTCAGTAAGTCAATTAACTCGTCAATTTATCATCAATAAATGAGTCAGATAATCAGCGAACCAGTTAATCACACGATCAGTCCCTGAATGAGTTATGTCTGGTATGTGAATATTGTGAATTCACCACTAACTATGACGCACCATGGCCCCTCAAAGTGAAGGGAGGGTTAGGCTTAGGGTTATGGTTAGGCTCAGGCTTAGGGTTATGGTTAGGCTCAGGCTTAGGGTTAAGCGTCACAGAAGCAC
>JAODKE010000151.1:34575-45558 GCA_026779605.1 Mormyrus hasselquistii
TAGACCGTACAACTATCGTCACCGTAGAAGAATATCAAGCACCGAAAAATCACTAGAAGTTCAGAGGGCGCTCCACTGTCAGTGGGGGCGCCAGAGAGAAGCCTGGCAGTCAAAGCACTGGTAACCATTATGAAGCTACTTTAGCAGCACTAACAAGGGAAGCAGCACATTCTGCTTGGTCTGATACCTTCTGAGTAGATGATAGGGTCCATAAACCTCCTGAGACCATTCACTTATTTGTTCTGCTTATTTGGGGTCCCACAGTTCCAGTTGCACCCAACTGCTTGTGAATCAAGATTTATGACACATTTAATACACAGTGTGATGCTGTTGGTCTGGTCTGGGCTCAGGAAGCACACGGTTCATGACGCTGATGCTCACCCACACTAACTGGCGCTATGTAGCATTAACCTCAGCTAACTTGGTTACTTTATCTCTCACCTGTGATCCCCGAATTTGATCGGTCGGTTGTCCCAGTAAGGTTAGCACACCTTAGCAATCATTTTCCTGTCTGTTCATGTCTTCACTCAGCAGTAGGGCATAAACTCTTCAAACCCTAAACTTTTTCATCAGGGAGGGGTAAGGAAACGTCTGGCTTAGCCTGTTGCCCTTGTCATTTCTCTAAAGGTCGCCATCTTATAGGTAATGACTGGGCTTGGTGCACATGTTGGGTCCAGTAAGCCGCCTGTAACCTGATTCTCCTACCACCCCCCCTAACTGGCTCACACCTATTCTTGCTCCAGGACCCAGCCCCACTTTGCTTCCTCCCTTCCTCCGCTGAACCTTATCTCTGTCTTCTGCTCTTACTCTAAACAAGAAGACATTTTTTTTTGAGGTCTATAATCCTCTCCCCACCACCCAGAAAACCATGAGCAGATACACCTGGGAGTTTAAGACCAAAGAGGAGCCCGACGGCGAGGTAAGCAGTACCACCGACTGGAAGCCGTAGCCCGGCAGGTGTCTGCCAGACAGATGCGGAGAGAAGGTCAACCGAGTGCAAGGCTCCTATGTAGGTGATGTTGCTAGGCAACCCTCGTGTGTAGCGGGATTGTGAGTTCTGCTTCCCAGTAGCTTTGCAGTATTGATTATGAGAAGTGTAGCTCCATCGTGGAAGACAAACATGCACAGAGTACTGGAAAAATACCTCAGCAGCTACATTTATTAATGACAGATTAAGCTCGATCATGTCGAGTACCAGTGCCAAAGGAGAAGAACGCAGAGTCGCTTTTCCAAACAAAGAGGCCCATGGAACCAGCTTTATCAGAGGAGATACGTAATACTCAAAACCCTTCTCAGGAGGTGTGAGCAGGCATGCAGCGCTGAGTAACAGTGTGTGACACCAATCAATATGTCCCCATTCCAGCGATTATGCTCCACAAGCAGCACTTTGGGACTGAATGGATGAATTGTGTCCTTCAGGTGCTGAAATCAGTCACACCAGCCGCTCAGAGGATGCTGTGAACACGATCAGAAAAAGCGTGTAATGGATGCGGGGGTGGCCGGCTCTTCCCCTCGGGCTTCTGCTCCTGGATTTGTTTGGGTCGCTGTTACTCGTACTGATTGTCAGAGATCGATGCAATGACCTCTTTCCACTTCCCGTGTCCTTCACACTCTGCGTTCCGCCCGGGTTCAGTGGCAGTAAGTGTGCCACGTGTGCTGGCTCAGGTTCCTCTCTGCCCCGAGGTGTTCCCTTGCACTCTCTGACAGCTCTGCCCCGAGGTGTTCCCTTGCTCCCGTCTCTTTTTTCTGCCGCAAGATCACACAGGAAAGGACACAGTGCCATGACTGAGTGTAGTCTGGGGTGGGGGCGTCTCCCATACGAGCTGCTCACTCAGATCGGTCCAGGGAGCGTTCAGTTACAGTGTGCAGGAGGAATATGTTCAGTTATCTGTGCTGATAAACGTACGTCCACGTATTGCATTGCAAGGCACTTAATGCTGTAATGAGAGCTAAACAGCATTTTCGATTCGCCTCCCCGGCCTGGAATTAGATGTCCCTGGCCTGGCTGATATTCCCAGGATACCATCACTAATGGTGAAGGCAGTATGTGCAGGCGAGGACTGTTTCTTTTTTTCGGTGTTACTCCCAGTCATTAGACTCACTGCATTATGTCGCAAGAAGCTCAGACCTGCTTCTCTGCAGCTTGTACTAAAAAAAATGCACTGAAGCATGTACTTCCTTTAGCAGCCAGATATCTCAGGCCACAAGATGTGTTTATGCTGTTTGACCTGTAAATGGAGACTCTGCCAGTTACCCTCGTCCTTCTGTCCAGCCATATGGCGTGCTGCTGCCGTCAGTACAGACCCCTGCCCAGTGTCCCCATGGCGACCATGTGAAGTACAGTCACCCGGGAGATGTACACACAGAGACACAGGCAGTCCTCACCTCCACGGTAACTCTCCTTGTCTCCCTGTCACCTAGGTAACCCAGCCTTGCTCAGGTAAACCGGCATTTTGGCTGAATTGGACCGGTGTCGTCGCTGCATTTAGTACCATGGCAGATGAAGCAGATTGTGCTCCATTTTAGTCCAATACGTTAGATATATACATACAGACATTGCCCAGTTTCCATGGATACCCTGTGAGTATGGACGTCGGTGTTGTGCACATCCCGCCCAGTGGAGGCGGATGTTAGCTGGCTCCATCTGCCCTGGGGGGGGCGGGGGGGCTGTGACAGCATGCTGTCCCACTGAACCCCCTCTTCTTTTATTAGCTTGACAGAGTTGTCAGCCTGTCATCTAGGCGTCACGTCTATTAGCCAGGACAATTTTTGAGAAAACTATGACGCTTTTACAGATACCGTTCCTGATAGGGAGGATTCTGAATTTCAGAGATGATGTCACTCGTGGTGTAAACATTGAGGCGGAGTTTGGTTTGGAGCGTATGGCTAGCTGCTGGGGGCAGGAGAATGACATGCGGCCCTTTTGAATACAACACAGGAGGCGTTTAATTCACACAAAGCCCCCCCCCCCCCCCAGACTCAGGCACTCCACTGGGCACAGAAAGGCTTCATGCTGTTTATCTGACCATCGCAGCTGCAGGCGGGATCAGGAGCATTGTTACCCTCCTATAGAATGGCCCAAACACTGGGACACAAGGATGGCTGCAGTGCTGCAGTGTGTGTTGGGTTTGGGATCATGGGGGGTGGCTGCCTGAGCATCACAGTGTAGGTCGAAGGTCATGAATCTGCAGTGTTGAATAGACTGAGAGTGTCATGTTAAAAAGACTCTGATTTTTGTACTGAGACACAGACAGTGTTCATCTAGGGTTAATGTGTGAGCAATATGCAGCAGCCCTCCTTACCTGAGCCCTGAGCCCGGCCCGAGTCTGAACCTCTTTCGATATGAATTCAGCACGAGAGTCATCACAAGCATTTTGGGGCCAGTGTTCATCCAGGGACAGAAATCAACCCAAAAACAGCAAACAAATGTGAAATTCTGGGATGTACTGATTATGCTGTCCTTCACAAACAGTAATCCAGACATTCTTATTGTTACGAAAATAGAAGCATGGCATGCATCAGACCTTGTTAGTGCTGCTGCGGCCGTCGCATTTTGCTTTTTCAACTCTATTATGCAAAGGAGTTTTTTTACCCATTTATGTAGCGTATGATGTTTTACCTCAGTGATTTAGGTTAATGGTACAACAGCAAACCCCTAGCGGGGATTTCAGCTTGCTTATCCATCACACTGTGGGTGAGCAGGACTGTCGGCCATTAGACACTAATGCTGTTACTTTGCAGGATGACCCGAATGCCCAGAACAAGCTGGAGGACCCCGTGAAGGTGCCCCCCCCTAAGGAGGATGAGTCTCTCAATATCCAGAACTCGCTCACCCCCAAGCACGAGAATAACAAGGTGGTGGGCGAGGAGGACTCGGTGGAGGTGAACTCCCTGCAGAACAATATGATGTAGTGCCAGCAGCGCTGTCCCTCTAGCTCCACCCACCCCGGCTATGCCCCACCCACATCCCATCCATGCCTCGCCTATGCCCCACCCACACCCCATCCATGCCCCGCCTACACCCACAACTTTCAACCTGTTGCTCTGCCTTTGTAGTCTGGCCCTTACGCCTCTGGCATGCGTTGGTGTACTCTGTAAAAAAAAAAAAAAAAAAAGGATTTATGAAAAAATATATATGTTATGACCACACGAAAAGCTACTGAACGGTTGTGATGTTTAACTAATTCAGTGAGTATGTATAAATATTGGGAAAAAAGTGTCTCTGTTTTCATTGATGTGATTTCTAATCCTTTGCTGTATTCAGATTTTTTTTGTACTTTTTTGGGTATAAAGACCACAAACAGAAAAATATCATACAGTTGTTGAAATAAAATTTTTAACATTAAAGACCGAGCTGCATATGCCTGGTTTGCTCTCTTCCTCCCTGTCTTGATGTCCTCACATGGGCTTACTGGGCATTAGTGCTTAAAATGGGGATTTCTTTCTCTCAATAGAGTGCTGTTGCCTTTTGGCTCTATTTGTATTAAACCACAGCAGTGTTGATACACATAGAGAGCAGGTGAGGTGTAATGACTTATCCTGCACCTGTTTGTGACACCACCCAAGTGTGGTAAACACATCACCCGCTTCTGTCTATGACATCATTCTATACTATGTCCCTGCAGTCTACCCTCCCAGCAGAGGGCCTTTTTAAAGAGGATGTCTAACCTGGTGCTCTTTGCTTGTTTTAGGTGGTTTTCAGACTGACTTTTAGCACAGATCTAAACCTGAAATGACACAAGTCTGAGGCAAAGATGAAGGACAAGAAATTAACCTCAGAATGGGCTCCATCGGTTCATGTACGGCCCTTCTGTGCAAGCCTGCATGTCCGAGGAGGAACCTCAGATGCGCTGACTGTTCAGAGAGGGTGATGTCATGGAACATGCTGAGCAGTAGAAGCCCCTCCTCCTTTTCTCTGATTGGCCCAACAGGCTCCCCCCGAGTCTTACTCCCAGATAAGTGGTAATTAAGGGCAGTGAGGGCAGGATACAAGGAAGCAGCGGGAACCGTGTCAATTAGCCGCTCGCTTACTGCTCTCCATCCCTCCTTCTCGTCTCTCCTTCATGATGCTCCAAGGACTCCCGCTACGTATCTGACTATGTGTGCAGCCAGACAGATTCCCCGCACCGCCCACAGCTCTGTCTAGCTCCCACCTTGGCAAAGGTTTCTTCCCACATCCCTTTACCGAAAACTACATACTCATCCACGAAGCACGAAAGCTGACAGTCTGCACCTCCCTGATCATCCTCAGACTCCCAGGCACTTTCCTGCTGCAGCACAGGCCCAGTCTGCAGGACTCTGCACTCCTCCATGACCGCAGTGTCCAGCATCTGGGAGAACCACTGCGTGTAAGGCGGAGGTGTCCATGTTACAGTAAGGGTGCTTTATTCTGAAGTGAATTTCCAAGGATGTGCGGTGCCATGGCAACAAAGCCAGTGAAACTCAGTGGCGGATCAGACAGCTGACAGTAAAAAAAAAAAACCGTTGGCATTTGACCGACAGCATTAACAGCTTGTTGTTGCTATTATCACTATCATAAACGAAGCGTCAATTCTTGGCTTTCCTGCATTAACCAACATTTGCTATCTCAGATTTTCTTTCGACCTCCATCACATCTCTGCAGGTGATGGCTTGACCTCAGATTCAAACCCAACCCTTTCAGTTTGTCCGTCACCATGGCACCTGCAGCTTCAGAGAGGGTGTGACCTGCCCCCCCCAGAGAACATACAGGCATACCCACTACTTTCTCTCCTTACCTCCATCTCCATTCTCCAGTCCCCCCACCCCACAGCTCTCATCTCCACTCTGCTCTCCTGTCTCTCCCCTTCATCTGCTCATGGTGACAGTGGGGCTGGTTGCCATGGTAACGTCCTCCCCACCCGCTGCCACTGCAGAGTAAGAGCTGGGATGGAAAATGCCTCTGGTTTCTGGATGCGAGGCGTCCTCCTGTCGATGTATCACGTGGCCATCATCCGCACAGTGTCAGGCCACATGTGCACGCGTGTGCCTGCAGGGGGCACCCCGCAGAGTGTCATATACCAAGCTATGCGGTAAACCCTGAGGTCTCCTATTCCTCCCTCTCACTGTCCTTCTTGAACACATTCACCCACACTTACAATAAGCTGAAGCTCCTGTTCTCCACAGAGTGACTTCCCAGTACCATTCGAGCGCGAGAGACCTGCCCTCCCCTCCGCAAAGAGAGGCTGGCCATGTGGCAGGTGGGGGCCTGCCACCCAGAACTGCCACCCTTCCTGTTAATTAGCAGAGATGGCTGGTGACTAGCATGGGCCTTGTTGTCTTTGTACAGTTAAGTGCCACACAATGTGTGATGCCAGGAACACTCAGAGCGGAGCTGAGGGCAGACCCCCCGGGGCTGTGATATCGTTACCTTCCACATCCAAAACGTCCTGGTACGCTGGCATCTGGGCCCTGAAGCTGCGCTCAGTGTTTGGACGGAACATGCACAGGAAGCTCATGGTGACACCATCACAACAGTATCCAGGGAAACCAGGGCTAGGGGAGGGAGGGCCGGCGTAGCTGCATTGGTAGTTATACGAATCATTTCCAGAGAGTGCAGACAATTAAAATAGCAGAAGCCCGGAGAAACCCTGCTCTTCTGTCATTATTCCTGCGTGGAGCAGAAGGGAAGCATGAGGCAGTCAAGTTGGGGGCTCGCTCTCTCACACTGTATGCCAGTGCGTGTGCGTGGTGGCGAGGGCAATCAGTTTGGGGCTGACAGTGGGAAACCCATAATATTCTGCCTTCCATTACTTTGGGAATCATTTTATGGCACCAAAATAGCCAGAATGGGAGTGTGTGTGGTTCTGTGATGCGAGTTCTGACTTTCTGCCTCTTTAACCCACTTCAGTGGCCAGAGCAGGGGAGCACAGCAAGGGCCAAAGTGAGCCAACATGGGAGCATGACCACTCACAGTCAATGCCCCTCACCGCCGTGGTGAGCATGACCACTCACAGTCAATGCCCCTCACCGCCGTGGTGAGCATGACCACTCACAGTCAATGCCCCTCACCGCCGTGGTGAGCATGACCAATTAACTGTACCTGTTGAATTAACCGCCACCGCAGACCACCTATCGACGCTGGCTTTAATTGATTCAGGGGCTTCTGGTAATTTCATAGATCAGGCTCTAGTACATAGGTTACGTCTGTCGGAGTACGCCGCTCCGCCGAGTTCGTTGATGAGAAAGGATCACTACTGGAGACGTGATGATAGTGAGAATATATTTTTATTAAAGCGTGCATAGATATATATCTAGGAACGAACCTCACAGCTCAGAGCTGGAATAGGCAAGTTCAAGGTGCTTTTCCGCTTTAAGCATATTTTTATACTATGTTTTCAAAGGTTGCCTCTCACCTATTTCTTTCGTTTTGTAAGTTAAACACCCCCCAACCCCTGTCTAGCAAAAATTGGTACTTCTCTCTATTCTAAAAATGTTGCTCGTTTATCGGAAGGCAGAAATACATTTCATGTTCTACGAATACAAATGCACCCCCAATTCTCGGAGAACCGTGAACCCGTGAAAACCACAATCAGACATCTGTTTCCCTATTATTTTTAGCAAGTTCTAAGATACATAAAATATATTCTAGCTCAAGCTGTCTGCCTCTTTGTGCACACTCTGACCCCCCTTGACCTCCCTGCTCGCCTAGGCCTTTTTACTTCCCCACACGTCTTGCCCAGCACCCTCTGTCTCACCCCATCGTGGTTCTTGGTGTCAGTGGGGAACCTCTATCTGGGGGAAAAAATCACGCATTGGACTGATCCAGTCATCCTGCACGTTGGGTGTCTTCACGTTGAAAAAAATAACCTTTTTTGTCATTCCCCATACAATGGACCCAATGATTCTGGGTCTTCCCTGGTTACAGGAACATGACCCCCACATTCCCCCACAGGTGAACTCGTTGCTTGGTCTCCCCATTGCTATTCACGGTGTATTGCTATACCCTGTTACGCCTCTCAAGTTGAAAGCCCAGAACCAGATGATCTGTCAGTTATTCTGGAGGAATATGCAGACTTCCATGATGTTTTCAACAAATCACAGGCATTTCAGTTACCGCCACATCGGGACTGTGATTGTGCAATTGATCTCCTCGAGGGGGCATCCCTCCTGAAGGGGCAGCTCTACCCATTGTCTATCACGGAAGAAGCAGCAATGGAGGATTATATACAAGAAGCCCTCAAACAAGGTATCATCCGTCCGTTCCTTCTGCATTGGAACAATTACATAAAGCTAAAATTTTCACTAAACTCGATCTCCGCAACGCCTATAACCTGATCCGTATTAGGCAAGGTGATGAATGGAAGACGCTGTTCATCACTCACACTCGACAATATGAATATCGGGTCATGCTTTATAGTTTGGCAAATAGCCCCTCTATTTTCCAATCATTTATGTACTCACTTTTCCGTGACATGCTCAACCAATTTTTAATAGTGTATATTGATGATCTATTCTTATTTATTCTTCTTCCCTCTCTCTGCACGTTGACCATGTGAGACAGGTGCTCCAAAGACTCCGCGACTGGCATCTTTTTGTTAAGGGTAAGAAATGCGAGTTCCACCAAACACAGGTACAGTTCTTAGGGTACGTTATCCGACCCGGGGAGATCTCTATGGATGAACGGAAGGTAGCCGCCATCCGAGATTGGTCCCCACCATGTACTGTGAAAGAACTACAACAATTTCTGGGGTTTTCCAACTTCTACCGTAGGTTTGTGGTGAACTTCAGCCAGGTAGTCGCCCCCCTCACCACCCTCACACGAGGGAAGGGGACTCAACTACAATGGACTCCGGAAGCGGACCACGCCTTCCAGAAGCTGAAAGAGGCTTTCTGCTCCGTGCCTAAACCACATCCAGAGGAGCTGTTTGAGGTAGAGGTAGATGCTTCAGAGGTCGGGGTTGGGGGCATCCTTATCCAGAGGGACCCCGACACCGGGCAGCACCATCCCTGTGTGTATTACTCCAAAAAGCTCCAGTCAAACAGAATTACAACGTAGGGGATCGAGAGCCGTGAAATTAGCTTTGGAGGAATGGAGACACTAGCTGGAGGCGGCTCCTCACCCTTTTCTGGTCCTCACAGATCATCCAAACCTCCAGTATTTACAATCTCCCAAAAGGTTAAATCCCTGCCAGGCCCGTTGGGCGATGTTTTTGCGTGATTTGATTTTAGAGTATCGTACCTTTCAGGATCTAAGAAGCTGATGCCCTCTTCCATCCGTATGAGCCACCAGCTGAGAGGGACCAAACTGCCCCCATCCTTAGTCCTGGAGGACACCCTCAGGGCAGCTAATGACCGCCAGACTCCGCCTGCCGACTGACCGTCAGGAAAACTGTACGTACCCTTCCAACTTCGTCCAGCAATTCTCAAGTGGGTCCATACTTCCAGGGGTTCTGGACACCCAGAAGTCTCCACAACACTCGGTGTTGGTGACAAAAAAGTATTGGTGGACAGGCATGAGACGGGATGTTGAGCAGTATGTCCTAGATGTGCCCAAATGAAGACGTCCCATTTGCCTCGGGCTGGCTTGCTTCACCAGCTACCGATCCCCTGCCCCTGGTCACATATTGTTACTTTATTGATCCCCTTGGGGAAATTCTTTTTTATGCCTCCCTCAACTTGCTCTTTGTAGCTGAGGATTTAGGGCCTTGCTCAAGGAGCCGCAGACAAGGCTGGGTTTGAACCTGCGACCTTGTGATTACAGCCACACAGGCTTAGCCTATTGAGTCACACACTGCCCCTGGCTTGCTATGGACTTTATAACAGACCTTCTCCTCTCCAAAGGAAACACGGTCATACTCACAGTGGTAGACCGGTTCTCCATGACGTGTCGACTTCTGGCTCTACCTAAACTCCCGACGGCGACAGACTGGGCCGAGATGTTACTCACCTGGGTATTCCATTACTACGGTATCCCCGAGGACATAGTGTCTGATCGTGGCCTTCAATTTTCCTCCCAGGTGTTTTGTGCTAAGCTTAGTCTGTCCTCAGCTTACCACTCCCAGTCCAATGGACTAGCTGAGAGGATGAACCAGGAGGTGTCTAAAGCCTTTCCATCAAAGTAGATGGAAAAATTTTGTGTTTACTTACAGGTTGCATGTCTGCTTTCCTGTTGTTCTGTTGTTAATTATACCATTACCAAACATTCAATACCTCCTGCTTTTTGTTTTTAATCATTTTCTGCTGCTACTAGGCATCTTTAGGCATTTTTACATATATATTTATATATTTTTTGTGTATTGTATCGTCTTTTTAGCCCCTGTGTGTTTCAGTGTATTGCCTACTTGATTGTCTAAAAGAACTGGGAGATTTAAAAAAAAAAAACATCCAAATATTTAAAAATTCACAAACATTTGCAGAAATACACAACTGCTCAGGGCAGTGGTAGGATGTTACAATTTTTATAATCTATCCGTAAATTAACATTCAACTATTTCTAGTATGTTACGCATGCTATGTTATGCTATGCAATATGTGATAAATCATCTGTATATTATTGGTACTGTATCATCTGTGATCTATTGCTGTTCATCTGCAATAAATGTTGTCTGTCACCTCGGCTGTGTTGAAGGGCACCACGGTATGTTGTCTGTGCTGTCATCCGTGTCACCTCAGCTGTGTTGTACTGAGAGCCGCGGTATGTTGTCTGTGCTCTGTTGTCTGTGCTGTCGTCTGTGTCGCCTCAGCTGTGTTGTACTGAGAGCCGCGGTATGTTGTCTGTGCTGTCGTCTGTGCTGTCGTCTGTGTCGCCTCAGCTGTGTTGTACTGAGAGCCGCGGTATGTTATCTGTGCTCTGTTGTCTGTGTCATGTGATCCATATGGGCACCTTCTGCTGCTTCGAAATCAGACAACTGTCAAATAGTGATGGAAGCAGAAAGAATCACCCCTCCACACACACCCAACCAAAAAGCACCCCAGTGAGCAGGGCTCTGCTCCCCCCCCCCCCCCCCCCCCTGCCGCGGCCGT
>JAODKE010000151.1:53349-66568 GCA_026779605.1 Mormyrus hasselquistii
CCAAAGGAAATATAATAGAAGAATTCATCCGGTAATCACAGCCCACACCTTTGTCACTTCGCTAGAAAATGTAACAGATTCTCATATTTCAAGCCACCACCATCGTCTAAGACTGGGTTTGATGGATAAGCAGCTAAGCATCCTGTGAACCTCTACACTGTCTATGATCTCCCTCTTCGTAGCCAGAAAATAAACAGCAGACTCTGTGCTCAACATGCAGCAGCCAGACTTCTTACAAACACTAAAATTGTGATCATATTAGCCCTGTTCTAATGTCCCTTCACTGGCTCCCAGTTAAGTCTCAGATTGACTACAAAATATTGCTATTATCTTATAAAACACTGAATTGCCTTGCAGCAGAATACTTTAGTAATCTGCTGGCCTTATGCAACCCTCCTCGCTTTCTTTGATCTGAAGGAGCAGGATACCCAGCTACGGCAGGGTGCAGAGCTTTTTCCTATAGAGCTCCTCAGCTGTGGAATGGTCTCGCACGAGATGTGTGGGTTTTAGGCTCACTCTCATTATTCAAGTCTAGACTAAAAACACACTTATTTAGTCTGGCCTATAGGGACTCTAGTTCTAGCTCTAGCTAACTGCTCACTCCCAGTTAGAGCTATAGTGTGAGGTGTAGAGCTGGGTGGGGATCGGTGCCATTGGCTTTGGATAAACAGATCTGTCAGTGCTGTCACTCTAGCTTCACACCCCCTTGTGTAATGGAGTGCTGACATTTCAGGGACCCCCCATGCCTGCATTCCGGGCTGCTCGCCCTTCTACCTGCGACGCCCTTCCGGGCTGCTCGCCCTTCTACCTGCGACGCCCTTCCGGCCTGCTCGCCTTTCTACCTGCGACGCCCTTCCGGCCTGCTCGCCCTTCTACCTGCGACGCCCTTCCGGCCTACTCGCCCTTCTACCTGCGACGCCCTTCCGGCCTGCTCACCTTTCTGTCTGTGATGTCTTCCCTGTATCATCTTCCTTGTATCACCTCCCTGTCCCCGGCTTTGTGACTGAAATGTTAAGCCTGGGAAAATGTGAATTGGGACTTTGCCATCTTGATCAATTGACTTTCCCGGCCGGCCCCTGGATGATAGGCACCCCCTCTGAATCTGGTTTCCCTCAAGATTTCTTCCTTCTAGGGAGTTTTTCTTTGCCAGTGTCCCCTCTGGCTTGCTCACTGGGCACTTTGGACGGTTATAATGTAAAGCACTTTATAACAATGTAATGTTATACAAATAAAATTGAATTGAATTGAAAACATTGTACCAATAACATTGTTTAATGGGCCATGGGTCTTATGGGAAGCCTACATGATTGTCATGCTTCGGGGAGGCGCGGAACGGGGAATCAGGAGCGGGAGTCGCAGGATCAGGGAACGAGGGATTTATTAGGAAAGTAACCCTGAACACGAGGGAAAAACAGGCTGTGATGTCAATGACAGGACTAGGGAAACGTACTGGAAGGCAGATGGAAGTACACAGGATTAGTTAACAACAACTGGAAACACCTGATCACACAGGGGTTCCACACAAGGTTAACAAGGGGGCGTGGCACACAGGAGGATCGGACGAGCGAGGCAGGACAATAATCACACTGATCAAACTTTCATGGCCTCCATCCATAAAATATGTACCAGCTGTACTTCTGGTCTGTAGCAGCAAACATCTGATGTCATTGCAATGTCTTGAACGCGGGCAGAAATTTCCATATTCAAACAGGGGGTCAAACAGCTTGCAGTTCTGGGCAAGATGATAAATCAGCTGTGTGCGGACTCAACTAAGTATGTGTAGGAGATCAGAAATGCCCAGCTCGAGCCAATCTTTCAGTTCGCAAGATGGAAGGGAGGGTCTAAAACTACATCTTTTCATGTTTTGTTGATATATTTCATCCAGGCCACGATAAACCAGTCCGAATTATAGTATTTTTCTGAACTTTTATAATTTTTTTTTAAAAAATCAATTTTTGCCTTCTCGGCCCATAATGGCACCCACAACCAGTTTCAAATCACTTTTCCAAAAGCTATTTGTTTAGTTGGCTGGCTTTCGGTGCTGGAGCATGAAACTGTCAAAGGAGAAGAGCAGTCTGGAATGCAGAATTCTGAAGATCCAAAACCGAGATCAGCCTATCGGTGGACTTCATTTTAGCAGAATTCAGTGTGGCACAGTGGGAGCCATCAATGGGTTGCATGTCACTTTTGATAAAGGCGTCTCCTAAATAAATAAATATCATGTAAATGAAATCAATCTCTTCAGGAAAACAAGTGCCAATTTCCTTCTTTAAACGTGGAAATTTGGGTCTTTGCATACACATTTTGAGGAGCAGGTTTAGAACAGCAAAAATAATTAATGCAGTATGCAGCAAATTTGAATAACCAGCATGTTCAAAACAACAGGAAGATACGCAAAATAACTAGAGGAGAATTGGGAGTTTTAATTAGGCTTAAGTTTGAAGTTTAAATTAGGGAAAAGTGATGTCCGTAACCCATCAAGGTTTAGAACAATTTATGGCTGTAATACTTGGTGAGAATTTTCTGCCCAATTAATTCTTTCAGCAGCACCGCTGAGATCAAAGATATAACAGATTCCATCCCTGGCTTGATGTGCTGCGGAGCCCAACCATGAAGACCAGCTTTGCGGCCTTGGACCTTATCGAATGCTTCTTCATTAAGGATAGTCCTTCCCTTTTCCTGCATGTTGTCCTCCTTGTCTGAGCTTAGTTAACCAATTCCCATGGGTATTTGGGTATAGTAACAGCGCGTAAAAAAACAAACTCTGTCCAGTGAGAACCAGCGCAGGGAGACGCAATTAGCCGCACTGTTCCTGCTTTATTAGTCCGCTGAGGCCTGATTGGTCCTTGAATGGATGAAGCTGAGCCTGCATAACAATTCCAGAGTGTCCATTCCAGTAACAAAAATAGCGCAGAGAGCATGCCATGGCAAATTAAACAGGAAATCAATTCAATCCAGGCAGTTAAACGCTGCAAATTCCAGTGACGTGACAGAGAGAGGGACGCATCTCCTTAAAGCTACAATACTGAGAAAACTCAGACCAGGCAATTGGAGAGACGGCGGGAAGGAGAAGACAGCAGTTCGTTCTCTGTTCCAGGCGCATTTGATTAACTGCCTGCAAATTATATGGCGCTGAAGAAGGAGCCAGTGTGGAGATGCTGTTTGAGGAAATTACGTTACAGTACCATGATTTGAATTATTTTTCCATATATTTTGAATTTAGTAGGTCAGCTTTCCGAGACAGTTAGACATTTTTAATGGTGAGAATATCTTAAGGGTGTAACTTACTAACTCCTAATGAACATGTAAGCCTTTTCCCTACAGGGTTCCCTAATAATAATAGCTGCCTGCCTCATTTTGCTGCTGCATCTTGCTGTATTTATGTGGCAGGCTAACATCATGCAAGTCCATCATTATCACGCCTAGTCTGACTGTTCTGAAAATTTCTCATCTGAATATCACTCTCAGTCACTCCTATCTGACTGTTGTTTTTTTGTGGTTTTTGTAATTACCCTTCTTTGCGGTGAAGGCCGTACAAAATGATCTGAGAAATAATTCTTGTTGCATGGGGGAAATGGATTCACTGTGGCTGTAATTCAGGATGTTCTCTCACACTACAAATAATCTGGGACTTATGGATAAAAGCTGCCTTGTTGAAAAGATGAAAGACCTCCTGCATTCCAGAGGAGGAAAACTGGAGGGTGAGGATGGCTGGCTTCAATTAGCCATCCCATGAAAGCTTACAGCCATACTACTTTGGATATGCCTGCTCTCATTTCATCTCAGAAGCTAAATGGAGTTTTGCCCAATTAGTATCTGGGGGCAGAATGTGGCACAGCAAGTTAAGAGGAGGGTCAGATCTCATAGTTGGCAGAGTGATGTCACCAATGGGACCTTGAGAGAGGCCTTTAACCTCATTTGCTCTAGACACTGTCTCCGCTGCTACAATTGGACGTTGCTTTGGAATAAAGCATCTGTTAAACAAATAAGCAAAGATATTTTTCGGCTAATTTAATAAGGGATTCTCTTCATCTTTGCTGACCTTTTTATCTATTTCAGGCCAACAGAGGGGGTGTTTCAGTCTCACTCAGCTCCTAGCTGCCATGAATGGTTCAGAAAACAATTGTACTCAACCGGTATGGTTACATTGACTGTGTCAGGGTCAGTTCCGTCATCTTGTTCTCTCTTGATTGTCCCCAGGGAAGTGTGCTTGTAATTGAAAGATTGCAAGTTTGAATCCCAAACCAGCAAGGTACCACCCCCAAGCATTGCTCCCTGGGTGCTGAATTAGCTGCCCCCTGATATGTCACATGTGGGTTGAATGCAGAGGACACATTTTGTTGTTGTGGTGTGTCAGCAATGACAAATTCTTTTGGCCAACAGGTGTCGCCAGTCGTCCCGTTCCCTAATCTGTGTTGTATCCCCTTAGCTCCTAGTGTGTTTGCCTACTTCCCAGGCTGCTGTGAGGCTTAATGAGCTTAGTCGGCCACCATTCCTGACTTCCCTTTTTGATTGTGGGTTTGAGGTCAGAGGCCAGCCTCATCCAGTTGTTATTTAATGTTTCTTGGTTTTGTGTTCTCTTGGTTTAACACGTGTTCACATGTTTACGCATTTCGGTTAATTCCTTTTTCTGCTCCCTGTTCCTTGTCTGTTCAGTTTTCCTTGTTTTAGCTTCCCCTAGTGTTTGCACCTTTTGTGTTTATTGACCTCACCTGTTCCTCCGATAGTCATTGCAGTTGCTTGCCCTGTTTTGCGATGTTCAGTTGTTACCTTGCAGTTGTTACTGTGTGTATGTTCCTGTGTCATTTGTATTTTATCCTTGCTTGGCTCCCACATGTCTTCCTAGTTTTAGTGCTTCCCTTGTGATCAGAATCTTGGCCAATAAACTTCATTATGATTTGTTTTGAAGTTGTTCCCTTTTCCCTTTTGTTCAGAGTTGCTATGTGGATCCTCCCACCTTCATGATGCCCCGCTGTAACAGACTGAGGGAATTCCCAGTCTATTCCCACAATCATGCATCACCTTTTAAGATTTAAGAACCTTGAACATTGAAGGGATGAGGAGCACAGGAACTGCTCATACTCATCCTGGGGCATTTTGGAACTTCTCTAAACAAATAAGGCAGCCTCTGTGGTGCTTCCCAGAGGATGTCGGTTTGGAAAGATATGAGCATTGTATGCAGTTCTCTTTCAAATCTACATAACCAGGAATGAATTTCACCATTGCTACACATAAAAAATAAACAGCAGAAAAGATTTAAGACCCAATTAAGTTTTAATCATGCCTGGGTGGAGAATGTTCTCCAGGCCATTAGCAAAGCATTGAGAACATAACATCTACATCCAGGATTTGCTTTAGCTGTTTATGTAATGCCCCCTTTGGCATGTGTTCAGGGATAGCTCATGAACAAGAAGTTCATCTCCTACAAGCAGCCCAAGGAAAGTTTTTAGAATTGAGAGATTGTTATGAATATGACTAAAACGGGTTCATACGACAAGTGGGATTAGAGCAACCAAACACAGAGGTGGATGGCGGTGTCTAGGTGATGGTATTGCCACTAATTCACTTGAGGAGTATGGAATAGAGTCTGTAAGCAGATGTGTTTGGGCTGAACAATCGGCAATGACACACAGGCATTTCAGGTGCAATCAGATTTGGGCCTCTAGTCCAGTGCCCCCTCCAGTCCAGTGCCCCCTCCAGTCCAGTGCCCCCTCCAGTCCAGTGCCCCCTCCAGTCCAGTGCCCCCTATAACAGTGTTTCCCAGTCCGGTCCTCGGGCACCTGCACACAGTCCATGTTTTTTTGGTAAAATTAGCAAAAAGGTTGACTGTCTGGCAGGAAGCTTGGTGGGAATAAATACATGGACCGACTGTGGGTCCCCGAGGACCAGATTGGGAAACACCGCACTGTAGTGATTCACACTGAACATGTATGTTGGTGTGTAGATGGACGGAAACTGAAGGCCATACCTGTGACTTCTAAAGGCACAGGCAAGTGTGACACTGTCTGTCTGCATAAGCATGAAACCTGCAAGTGGCCTGAAAAATAAACAGGGCGAAACTTGTCAGGACTTCAGTTTGACCTGTGAAATTAAAATCCAGTCAAGCAAAGCAGAGTTCTTTAAATACAGCGTGGTATTGATTTTGCACGACCAAGGACACACCGTTGTCTTTCGAGGGTTCTGCAATTTGAAGCAACATCCCCAATATGGTAACAGTTCCAATTTAACAGAACAGCAAATTGGAATCCAGCAAATTCATATCGCTCACAGTGGACAATAGAAATCCTTTGACTGACAGTCAAAGTCAAGTTTTCTCCTGCTTGAAAAGGTGACACATGCATGTATTAGAAGGTTGTTTTCTTGGTAGTGATGAGCTACAGTACAGTTATCGGACCCTGGAGAAGTAGGACCACTCACTCCCTCGTGTCTCGTTCTGCTGTTTCATACTCACCTCACACACCTGCCCTGCCTGTCCGAATGATGAATCCAGATATTCCTGAGTTAGGAAGTTAGGGTCAGGTCCCAACATTGCTCCTTACTAGTAACCAAAATTAACCAAGGGAAGTCTAAATTAACTCTGTGACTCAGTACTGCATTCCCAGTATAGAAATTAGGTTCAACAGGTGTAAATTAATGCTTATAATCTTATTGTGCTATAAAACTTTAACATGTCACTTCAGAGCCATGGTAACCTTTTCTGCAATAATCGCACAGTATAATGATCTGTCATATAGCATTTCTCTGCCTGCCTTGGATATAAAACACCATGCAATCTTTAATGACAAAATAGCTTTCCATTGAAGGAAACTATGATGCCACTTGACTGGGTAATTTTCAGATAAGGTTAAATAGCATCCCTGAAACTTAAATCAACATCTCTAAGGATAAGGCATGGTGGCCCAGTGATAATAATGTCTCCTCACATGTCCAGGGTTGTGGGTTTGTGTGACTTAATGCTTTTTTGTTGATCTTTTTATGATAAATTGTTACATAGTACAATTGGCAAAGCCATAACTGGTAATTCTGCTGGGTGCTCTGCATGCATGATGCTAGACACTTGCTTTTGTGGATCACAACTTTTCAAAATGCTTGCCTAATACCACAGCTCCCTGCTCTTCTGTTCTTATTGTCCAGGGTGCATCCAGGAGCCCTCGCATGCAACCTTAATCAGTGCTCCCAAGTTGCTGATTGGCTGGCTTTCTCACAGGATCAGCCGTCAGTTACACAGTCATTTCCATGTCTCAGACCCCCAGGTTCACAGGTTACCTGTGTTTATGCACGACCAGCATTCCAGCCAGTTTATCCTCAGCCTTATAGGTAGTTCTTTGTCTCATCTGGCTCAGGGTCACCATGAGTCCTGGCTTGCAAGAACTCACTAAAAAATTGTGGTGAACAAAACTGAAGACGTCTTACCCCTGTTTCCATCTGTTTGTTCGTATTGTAGATTCCTTGTGTGTTTCGATTAAGAAAATAGACAAAATTTGGGCACATTGATTTTGAGACCACCCAGATTTCTTTTGTTTATTTCTTCACTCGAAAACAAACAAATAAGGCCCAAACGTCTTTCCTTCCTGTGTGGCACCAGAAGCCCCCACCCCAACATCCCGGCCTTCCATGCTTGCTGGAGCTTAAACACGCCTATTTAGATTACAGATCATCATGCTGCAGGACACCAGTGGCATTAATGCCACCACTGATCCTTCACGATATGTTTAAAGGACAACAAAAACAATGGAAAAGACCCAATTTCTTATCACTGACATGCGGAACATGCATGTCCATGCATCCACCTGCTTTGTCTGACTGGGAGATGCAAATGGCTCTAATACATACAACTAATAATTCTCCAGTGGTCCAAAATGCTTTACAATGTAAGAATATTACGAAATGTAAGAAATTTCAACAAACCCGTATAAAAACTAACGGAGACCTTGCAGGTCAGCATGCTCATACTGTACGTAAAACAGATCTGTTTACTGCAGTTCGTTACATTAATTGTTCAGTTGTTTGTTTTCTCTTTACAAACTGTCTCTAAGGATACAAACAGTCTTTCACAATACAATTGGTCAGAGATGCAAGCTTCAGTGACCATACATGCAAAAAGGACGTTAAGAAGAGCTGAAACATGCCATTTCTTTAAGGGCGATGCTGAGCTGTTGTGCTCCTGGCCTAAGGGCCAAACGTCCTGGAAGACTCGTACTCCGACATGCACTTGGGCTTGATCCCCTTGCTGTTGTAGTAGTCAACCACCTGGTTCGGGACCTCTGCCAGGACGGTTTTCGCCAAGGCCGCAGGTGAGGCCTGTGGAAAGGAGACATTTAGCTGATGGCAGCAAACCCCGCAGGTACAGCAGCAGGAAATGAGCCTGTAGCTCAAAGCCCACAGGTACAGCAGCAGGAAATGAGCCTGTAGCTCAAAGCGCACAGGTACAGCAGCAGGAAATGAGCCTGTAGCTCAAAGTCAATCTCATTCCTTAGCTGCTACACAATGTACTGACGGCTCTACAACTGCCTTAGTGTCAAACATTACACACACATATATTATATAGGTATATACACGTTTTTCAAGACACCCAAAGCACTTTACAGAAGCAATGCAAAGCCACTCCCACCTTCATGATGGCAGCCATTCTGCGCCAGTAAGCAGTAGCTAATGTGCTGAGGGGGCAGGAAGGTGCCCCCCCTCTTTTTCGAAGGATGCCCAGAGATCTTTCATGACTTTGCAGAGTGAGGACCTCGGTTTTACATCTTATCTGAAGGATAGCTCCATTTTTACAGCACAGTGTCACAGTCACTGCACTGGAGCTTTGAGATTCATACAAACCACTGGACTGGCTGACCTATTGGCCACACCAACATGTCCTCCAGCAGCAACCCAGCTTTCCAAGTTGAGCTCCAATACAAGTATCAACCTGGAGCTGATGGACAGTGACCTGGCCACCACTGCCGACCCGCCAATGGGAGGGTGTAGCGGATAAGGGTCGAAACACCCTGAGAAGGTTGGGTACCGTCTGACGACATCGGCTCCAGGTCAAGGCCACAGGTGTTCTAATGAGCGACTGTATGTGTGGCATCATCTGATGTATTCAGCAAGCCAGTCCCAAACCTGCTGGGCTTCAGATGGATTTTATGTCTCATGGAAAGCAGAAAAACTACTCAATGTCGTGTGGGGATTAATAAAGTTTTACAATTCTATAAATGGACAAGGTGTGAAAAACATAAGATATCAATTATGGTTGTTTGATTAAAAACTGCTATATCCACAAAACATCATTGATTGTTTCTTCTATAAAAATGCAAGTTACAGAAAGTGCGGACAACAGAGCAGTCAAGGAAATGCAATAAGACTCAACTGATTAAGAGGCAACATTGGGCAGGATTCTGCTAATCTGCTAACTGGTATATAGTGAAGCCAACTTTATTGTCAGCAGACCAACTAGCTTCCGCTAAATTTATTTCCGCTTGTGCTCTCAGCACATCTGAATCCTCCATTCCAAAGCTGCACCCTGCCGGCAGCAAAGGGGCAAAAAGTGAGCTAAAGGTAAAACTTTACAGGTGTATCCAGGGAGGGAAATATTCACTCTGTGCTCTATTGATTTACTCTATTGGCTAAACTAAATTATTCAGATGTAGATTTGAGCAAATATCACCTATATGTTAGGTAAATGACCCGATATTATTGTTTCTTCATACATAACGAGAAGGCACAGGCAGTGAACACCACGAAAAGCTGGGGCATGTAACCTCATCTCGATGACGACTCCACATTCTTGCGTTTTCCTAAAACACTGACCTTTTTTGTTACTGACGTCCTACAGCATGATAACATAAGGCTTTACTTGTATTTTGCATTGCAAAATACTCTGTGGTATAATTTGTGTTATGCACATACCTCTGAGGTACATTTTATGTTATATAAATGACTCCAGAATGCTTAGACAATGATATTGTATTTTACGTGAAGCACCTTCATTTTAAATGCTTGGAAATGACCTGAGAGTCATAAGGTTTGAACAACAGGCAGATCTGCAGCCTGAGGACATTCAGACTAACTTAGATAGAGTCAGATCACATGACTACCTCTGAAATATCTCCCTCCTTGCTGATGTTAGGCCCCAGGCTCGGAAGGGCCCGGAGAAGCCAGCACTGCCTTAGGGAGAGCACTCACTATCTGGATAAATCAGGCGCAATCCTGGGTGTGTCAGGAATATTGATTGTGGAGAGAAGGGATGGCCTCCTAGTCAGAACAGCAATGTTTCAAAATATTTTACAAAGGACAGCATGGGTGTTATTATGGTTACGATCCACGTGGCTGCAGTGTGTCGCCGTGGTTATTGACAATATTTCTACAGGGTGTCTCCATGGCTGAGAACAGTGAGACTGCAGGGTTTTCCTGGGTTTGGGCTCCAGTTGAGCCTTGGGACTCCACACAAGGCTGCAAGCTGATACAAGTATGCGGATCAGGTCCAGTCACACGCGCGTGCGTGTGTGTGCGTGTGTGTGTGTGTGTGTGGGACAGTCATAAAGGCTGATGTGTGGGAACCTCACAGGACTGTCATCAGCCTTCTCTCTCTAATTTCATCCTCTTCCTCTTGATCATCACTCTCTTTTGTATTCCATTCCTCCTTTTCCGTGTAACCTCTTCTGTCTTGTCTGCGGCCACCTGCTGCCTGCCTTGACGTCTCATTCGGTTTTGCTTCCATGTCTCCTCTACAGGAATAATTTCTCCTCCATCTCTTGTCTTCTCTCTCCCCAAAGATAAGGTGGCATGAGCTCATTAGCACTTAACGTCTTCCTGACTGGAGAATCCCCCAAACTCTACTTCACAGGACACACAGAAAGTGCTATCATTGCATCTACAGGCTCATCTTCACCACCGCTGGATGCTAATTGTCTATCTTCCTTCCTCTGTGCCAGTCCAGTTTCATTTTGTCTGTTTTTTAAGCAATCATTTTTGTGTCCCCCCTCCCCCAATTTTCCATTTCCATATCTGAGAAACGCATATTCAACAAATTCAATCAACCGCAGCTCTCCTGTGAGAGTTTTTTTCATTAAGGGAAAACAGCCTCTCGTCTCATTTGGAGAAGGATGGAAGACTGTCTGAAATTCTGCATTTTATGCGGAAAAGTGACTGCAGAACACTTTGTCTTGTCTCCTTTCATCTTTGTGGGAAATGAATGGGGTTCAGTCGCTTCCCAAATGTTAAACTAACTACCGTGTCCACTGTGCGTACAAGAGCCTATGGGGGAGCTGGCACCCTCTTTTGATAATTGTTTAAAGGGAACGTGCTTTTAAAAACCCCACGCAGCTTCTGTCCATTCAGAAAGTCATCATTGTCCTCTTCAACCGGTGAGAAATTAGGACGTGGTTTGCATGCATCAGTAGGTCTCGTAATTAAAATATAAAACAGACAATTGTACGATTCCAGCAGGACAATAGCTTCCTGCGTTAGTTTATGCGATGTCTGAAATTGTCTGTCGACACACCTGAATGAGGCTGCCTCTTGCCTCCAACGTTCTTTTACCTCAGAGGAGGGTGGGTTTGCTGAAGTGTGACCATCAAAGCTTGGTGAGCTGCCAGATTGCGTGTCAGGGTACGTGTGAGCATGGGCCTGCATTGCCTGGCCTGTGTGGATGCGAATGTGTGTGTGTGTGCAGGCAGAGTGTGTCAGTGATGGAACATGAGTCTTCCTTGTGCCATCTCCATCCACACTACCTCATTATTTCCAATCCTACACTCCCTGTTGTCCCTGTGGCCTTTTGGCACCAAATTCCCTCCTGTAATCATGTGTCGAAAAACAGATTCAGAATCCTTCAAGTTAAGGAAAGAAGTATTTAACAGATCATGGACACCATGGGATGGTGGACCATGTCCTGGGGGAAATTATATCCCCTGGAATCTCAGAAATCTCAGAAAAGTACTGGAAAGTACTGATCTGAAGCTTCACATGCACAGTCAAACAGGCTGTCCGTTACCAGAATCATTGTGTGGTGAAATAGGGAGGTAACAGAAGACCCTAAAAGGCCTAAGACAAGGCGGCGGAGACACCCACGTGCTTGAAGTTGCGGAAGGGCACGAACTGCACGATGTCCCTGAGCACGGGCTCCCCCTTGGGCGAGCGCAGGATGCCGTCGTCGCCATCCAGCATCTGCATGTCGCTGAAGTCGGCGTTGCCCACGCCCACGATGATGACCGACATGGGCAGGTGGGAGGCGTGCACGATGGCCTCCCGTGTGTCCGCCATGTCAGTGATGACGCCGTCCGTCAGGATGAGCAGGATGAAGTATTGCTGCCAGGGGAGGAAGTGGAGGCAGTGCAGAGCGAGATTGGAAGAGATGGGCCAGCGATGAAGGGAGGAGGGTAAATGGGTGGCTCATGGGCTGGCTAAGCAGCCAGGAACGTGCCGGAAGCCGCCTGGACTTTAACAATGTTTATCTAAAGCTACATCAACTCTCTCTCAGGTCAGTTAACCTAAAACCAGTCAGTCCCATTCAGACAAAGCCCCACACAACTTCACCAACTAATCACAGTCAAACATTTTCCCATTCCAACACAACCAACTAATCCCACATCTGGCTATACACATAATATTGAATTGATACAGAAACCATCTAGAAACCATATAGACTCTAGTAGTTTCTTCTCACTGCTTGTGTAGGGCATGAATAATATGTATAGATATCATAAGTAAAGATGAATTAATTCATGAAAACTCTGATGCCTACACAGTTCCTTTAGTATTGTCTTCCAATACACAGTGATTTGTATAACTAAATTATAAACAGAAAAAACAAATATTATCCATAAACACAGGACCCAACTGACCCTCTCTTACCAGCTAACCCGACACTCAGTCCCTGGGCAGGTGGATCTTTCTCATCACAAAGTGAAACAAAACACAGTTCAGGTGAAACTGGCTGTCACAATCTGTCCCCGTCAATCTTGTCATGTTGTGTCCCCACAGAGACAGGCTCCCAGCAACGCTGCTCGGAGCTTAGAAGATGAATGGATGATGGACCACATTAAGGTTAAAATGAGCTACCGTAATTTCCGGACTATAAGGCGCACCTGAATATAAGCCACACCAGCTAAATTTGGGGAAAAATACAGATTGTTCCATATATACGCCGCACCCGACTATAAGTTCCTGCTACCACGGAGATTGTCGGGACAGAGATGACTGCTTGGGAATGCAAAGCGTCCCATTTATTAACAAATCT
>JAODKE010000151.1:95366-108017 GCA_026779605.1 Mormyrus hasselquistii
CCATCCCCAAGGCTTCCTTGGCTGGACCCCCCATCCCCAAGGCTTCCTTGGCTGGACCCCCCATCCCCAAGGCTTCCCTGGCTAGACCCCCCAGGCTCACGCAGCTGCTCAGTCTATTCCCTTCATTTTTCACCCCCTCCCAACCTTCTCTCTCTCTCTCATCTCTGTTAAAATAAAAACAGGACATAAATTACACAGTAGAAGGACAGGCTACTGCGTTTACTTTTAAACTCCCTTTAAGGAGGATTACAGATGACAATTACGAGTGTGGGGGGGGGGAGCTTATTACAATGCCACACACGCCAGGGAGGTGGGGAATGGGGGGGCAGAGCTGTATACACTGAGGAGGGGCAGGATAGAGCGGAACATGCAGGATGGAGTATTAGGCATGAACTTGACTGCATGTGCTTTTTCTATTTACAGATAATCAATAAATTTCACAGGAATCGTTCAGTCCTATATTCACTCCTCCCCTCCCCCACCAGTGCCACACTGTCACTCTGCCTGTCTCCCCCCCCCCCAGGTTATCACTCTGCCTGTCTCTCCCTCCCCCATGGTATCACTCTGCCTGTCTCTCCCTCCCCCATGGTATCACTCAGCCCGTCTCCCTCTTTTCCACATTCACTACCCTCCCATCCCCACACATACACACACTCTCAAATCTCCATCTTCTCCCCCAATCCCCATTACCTCCAGATCCCAACAGGGGGCGCCATGCGTACCTGACCGGCAGTGTGCGGTCCCCTTTCCGACGATCCATCTCCCTCTGTGGGACAGGGTACCAGCGGAAGTTGAGCTTCCAGTTGAAGCCACCGTAGGTCATGTCGGACCCGGCCATGTACTCGAAGGTGTCGTCGCTGATCACGTCGATGATGGGGCACACCACAGTCCTCCTGCGAGCATGACGCACGTGAGCTTCGACAAAGCGTACCATCGACGTGACATGGACGAGCCGTAAACACGTCACGTCGGACGCAGTTACATCATCATTATTTCCACACTCATGGGGTGTCACCCCAGCATTGTGGTTGCTATGACGACATCTGGGTAAGACTCAAACACCGGTTTTCTCGCATGTCAACACATGTTCAAATGACGTTAACCTCAGGCAATGACATTATACAAGCACACCCTATCGGGCGTGATGGGGGAGGATGATTTTATGGGTGCCTTTCAGGTCTGGTCACCCACTGCATGGCTGACCAGCGCACCGCGTAAGACCCTACCATTTCCAACTGTCTTCTGGACAATCTGGGAGATCGACTGATTCCATTGAGGTCGGATCTATACGTGACGATTTTGTCATTGTAAGTCTCACTAACCCGGTTAATACTGATCCTAGTCCAGGAGGACGCTGCCATGTTTCCCAGACTGTCAGAGTATGCACAGCACTCCACACACACTCATCTGCAAGAGCGAGGTGCTGAGAGCTTGATAAGATGTTCCTGGATACCAACAGCATCAGCAACAAGCTAAGAAAACAACCTGAGTTCTGTAGGCTGAAACAGCAGCCAATCACAGCTCCCCTCAGCAAGGCCACGCAGGCTGACCCCAGAACAGGGCAATCGGTGCCAAAACAGAAGCCAATCACAGCTTCCTTCAATCCCATCTTACAGGCTGACCCCAGAACAAGAATATCACGGCAGCCAATCACAAAACTCCAGTCCAGAACATGTCAGTTCAAAAGAACTGCTGCCACACAGAGTGTGGGTGGTGATTACAGCATAACACACCGAGAGGGTGAGAAGGTAATTAGCAGAGTGAAACAAACAGGAGGAGGAGCTCCATGCTGGCGGCCACACAAACACCCGCAGGGGGCGGAGGCTCGTTACCAGGAGCACAGCGGATGTAGCATCTGGGGAACCATCTGCAGGCTCCGCCCACACAGCACAAGACGTCAATCTGCTCTGTGATTACCCAAGTCAAGTGACATTTTAGCACCGGCGGTGCTGAAATCGAAACTTTATATCAAAATAGTTCAATGTGTTGTGAGAAGGTGGGGGTCATCTGCATTCTGTCAGCAGCCCCCCCAGAATGTCTGGGCCATGGGCTCCCGCGGAGAAACGCTCCTGTAGCACACGACAGGCGCCCCCACAGCCATCCGCTCCAATGACACGCTTGTTGCCATACGAGCAGAGGCGAGTTGTCGTTCCTCGGGAGTCACGCTGTGGAACGGGGCGAGGGCCTGAGGAGAGCCGGCCTTCCTCTCCGATGTGCTCCTTGCTCACATCTCCAATCCTGGCTTTACCACAAACGATGAATATTTCTGTCAGAAGCAAGTCAGGATGCAGCTCCTAATAAGGAGCAAAGAAGATGAAAGCCACCTTTAACACCTCAGTCCCCGTCTCCTGCCGGAGGCTCTCCAAACCTGCCTTAAAACTGCTTAGGAGGGACGATGACAGACTCGGCAAGAAACTTTTAATCAGGGCCTCAGCCGTGTCGCTCCGCTCTTCGCCTACACTTTCATCATTTGCCTTTTTTTTTTTTTTTTTCTTCTCTTAGGCAAAATGACTAAGGTCCCATGATGCAATCTGCTTAGTGACAGAGACAAGCAATACAATCTGGGTTTTGTAGTCTTTAGGGCTATAAAATGAATGTCGGCAGGTGGTTAAGGCTGTGTCTTCACTCCCCAGTCATGTGGGGACATGTGAAGTGTGGCGAATCAGAGATATAAAGACCAGAGCAACAAGGGAACACAGCAGATGGGAAACAGGATGCTGTAGCCAAACGCCCAAAAAGAAAAATCCGCTTTTAGTTAAATCCCCATGGTCACCTGCCCTCTCTATTCCACCTCATCTGATGAAAGCTCTTAAATCTAGATCCTAAATCCAAGATTTAAAACAGAATTAATGCCGTTCTAAAACATAGAGGATCAGGTGAATTTTGTGAGAAGCGTGATTCAGGACACCAGAAAGTCACAGAATTTTAACATCGAAGAGATGGCAGTGCTGAAAGCAGCGGTTACTAAGCAGCAGATGTGAGCTGAGGCAGCCCTGGGCTCCTGGCCCCACGTACCTGTAGACGTGAGCTGAGGCAGCCCTGGGCTCCCGGCCCCACGTACCTGTAGACGTGAGCTGAGGCAGCCCTGGGCTCCCGGCCCCACGTACCTGTAGACGTGAGCTGAGGCAGCCCTGGGCTCCTGGCCCCACGTACCTGTCCATTTTGATTCGGGCAAGCAGGGGCTCCAGCCAGCCGACGGTGCATTCACAGTGGGCATCGAGGAAGGTGATGACCTGGCCTGTGGAGAGCGAGGCCCCCTTCAGCCGAGCGCGGATCAGACCAGACCGCTGCTCCATCCGCACCACCCGTACAGGCACCTCCAGCTTGCGGACGTACTGCTCCAGTGGACGCTTCAGGAAATCTAGCACATAAGAACAAGTTGGACAGGGTGAGACACGGGTGAGCGGGACAGGAGGAGCCCGGGATAGATAGCCTTTCAGAAGATTACATGGGAGAAGACAGAGAAGACCAACTTACAGGGGGACGGATGGGAGGAGACAAAGGAGGACAAAATACAGGAGGAGACAGGGGTAGGAGGCCTAGCAGACGGACCGGCTGTAGGACATATGGATAGCTGCATGGAGGTGTGGGTTCTGGGCTCTTCATGGCCATGTGCACCAAGAATGGTGCTAGTGTGTCAAGCGAGTCCTGTGTAGGAGGCATATTCAGGATGGGAGAAACACAGCCAGGTCTGAGCCGCTTATTCTGATGGATGTATAATCGTCATAAAAGGAACCATATTCTTAAGCGCTGAGACTCATTTTTAAAAGTATAAGCAGCAGATCACAGCACAGAAGTCAGAGCCCCAGGCAAACCCACAATGCACTGCTTCCAAGGACATCAGGGTCACACTGTAACGTCCTTTAGCGCCAAATGTGGTTTCTTTCCAGACAGAAATCAATCAGAGGCGTGAGAGTGAGCTTAGCGAATCCAAAGAGAACCACCCAAAGCAGCCTATAGTAGCTACTGACAGCTGCAAGTCCACTTACAGCCCAAAGCCATAAAGCAATTCAACAGAATTAAACGAGGACGGAGTGAAGGTTTCCACTGTCATTCATGTCATGACCCCCGCCGCACAATATTTTCACCTACTGGACGTCTTCTCAACGCTCCACCGAGCTTAGATTCATATTCCCAATGGCCCGATTAATCTACCGGAGTTGGACCATCAAGAATAAAGAGGATGCCTCTGAGGTCAGGCAGCGGACCGAGTGACCAGGCAAGAGGAAAGATGAACAAAGACGCGTGATGTCAAACAGGGCAGCTGGGGTCGCGGGGAGGTAGACAGTCAGGCTCCTCAAGCAAAGGCTGAGTGCTGGGAATAGCTGGTAAAGCAGAAGTTAAAGAACAGGACGTGATGACAGAGGATCCCGGAGAGGCCGGGAAAGGTCCTAAACTACCTTCACAGAAAGGAACAAAAATGACATCGTTCATTCTGAGCCTCCAGACAGGTATGGGGGCGGTGAAGAGTCCAGCAGACACCACATGATCAACACCTACCAGCATCGAGAAGATTCCAACAAGTGAGTTTCATGGAGTTGAGGCTCTGGAAAAGACTGACTGGTGCTAACCAAGCTCTTAGAGAGGCATTCCGCAGAGCAAACTCTGGCTGGCAAAGTCAAGGTTGGCCTTTGGGGTGAGCAAAATCCAAATATTTAGTATAGCAAGGTGTGATAAAAAGCAATGATGCAGCACTGCCAGATGCATCCTGCGGTACCAGATACCTAAGCACAGCTGGCTTCCTGTTCGCCAGCTCAGCCAGCACCGTGTGAGTAACACCACACGAGAGCAGCAATAAAAACATTACGCATAAGCAGAAACTCGTATTCCCCGAATGAGCAGCGCACTTCTCGGGCCTGGCTGGGCCCGCGTGCGTCAGCATGCTGGCGGCCTGCAGGCTAAATCGATGGGCTTTGTGGCTGCAGGGTGAGATAAGGAGGGTCCCGAGATCCAGAGCTCCTCTCTCTCAAGCTGGAGATGCGCAGACAGCCCAAGTCTCCCACTGCGAAGCCCGACACGCTCACTGCAGTCACTGTCAAGATTCACCTACGGGCAGCGAACTACGCTGACGACCTCATTCCCAGGAAGCACAGACGATGACGTCTTTGTTACAGGATATCCTGACTAAAGTGAGCCAATTTACCTTATACATAGATACATCGAAAGCCAAGGAATCAATTATACATAGTATTGAATTTCCACAGAAATGGAGAAATTATTTTCGTACCGAGACCTACAGGGGACTTTAATATGTAAATGTTTAATATGTAAAAACACCGGTCTCCGTGAGCTTGTACCAAATGGGGTGACACACTCTGCCCAAGCAGCATGATGGGCGCGTGCTCATCCCCCCCCCTCGTTTATCACCGACGTCTATCTGGGTCATTTGTTTTTTTGGGAGATCTGCACTGTGCCATAACCGCTGAGGACAATGATGGTCTTTGGACTGAAGGACGTGTGGATAATGTGTGGATATGGGGTCCCTCCTCCCCTTAAAACATGTCCCCCCCCCCAAAGGTTTATTATACTCATTAACCCTAATTAAATTAAAAAGTAGGTCATAAACCTGGTGAACACAGCCTGGAGCATCTTCTATGCCGCCTGCCCAGTCACAGTGCAATCAGAAGGAACCTGAACGGCATTCCTCAATGATGCTGGACGAGGCTAACTTCATTCACGGCACCCAAAACAAGGAGGGGACGCCAGGAAAGGTGGAAAGTCACAGAGATCATGTGAAGGTAGCCGCTCCTTGGGGAATGTCCCACATCTCCAGTAGGTCTGGGGCAGGCCCCCAAGCTCAGACTGACCCACAATGTTCTACTGCACAGAAGATATGACATCTCCCTACAGCAAGGGCGTGGATTTGGGTATGAACGCTGGGCGCATTTCCCCATTGAAACTGTGAGAGTGCAGTGTTTGTTAAGGGGGCGGGCAGGCGGGGCTGATTTGGCCCCTACCAATGTTTAAACCAAAGCTATGCCTTTGTCCTACAGAATGTCCTACAACTCTGGCATTTACATGAAGGTGTAACCTCTAAAAATCTTTGCTTCCATATGACAGGAAGCTGTAAACTAAGCGCTCTAAAAAACTCGCAGACCTAAGGATACCCGGGCAAGACAGCCTCTCCATACAGGTCCATTAATCACGCAGACTGTCCGACATTTAACCTCACGAACTCTTGCAGAATAACAGCGAAGTGAGCAATGACGTCTCCACACGACTGCCCAGCCCCGTCAAACATCAGCAGGGGATTCACAGCTCAGGGGAGACCCCCCCGTCTTATCTCTTTGGCGCCATTACTAATGAGGTACAAGGCAGTTAAAGTGGCTCAATTTTAAACATTTGCTTTCCCAAAGCAAACAGCAGCGGCGATAAGCACGCGATTAGGGACACGTTCAGCAGTGGGCTGTTAGCATTCGTAGCTGTGACTCTTCGCTCCTTTCGGAGTAGAGCAAGGACAAGGGCTCGTTCAGATATCCCATCATGCTGTGCTTTAGTATTCCTGCCAGGACCACGGATTACCATGTAGCGCATTTCAGACTGTGCCAGCAACAGCATGCACAGCAAATAGGGATCTTTGTTTTTATTTATTTATTATTTAAACTGAACTCGGGACACGAAAGCGATCGCGTCGAACAGAAACACGTCCTCTTCAGAACGATTATAGCCGAGCTGCCTCTCCATGATCCGAGTCTCACCCTAATAAATATCTGCGCTCATGTTGAACAGAGAGCAGCAACGAGGCCATCAAAGCACCAAAAAGTACTTGGAGGACATTTCAAATCCCTGAGGAGTAACAGCGTTAGGAGAGAGGGTCTGCTGTTCTAGGCTCTGCAGGAAGACTGAAGTTTCAAATTCTTGGCCTAAACCCTTAGTGAAGAGGAGGAGCAGGCAAGCGGCCTCCTCCGAGCGGCCGCACAAGCTCACAGTGAGACCCGGATTTTAGGAAATCTGGCTCGCCTGAACCCAAGTCAACGTATCAACACAGGCCAGCGCCATGCCAGCAGGACGAAGAACAAAAGCAAAAGCTTACAGTACAGAAAGAAATGTCTGGGATCAGAAAGACGGACCGTGAATCTGTCCTCATCCCGAAAACATGGAGTGAGTCACAAGCGGAAAGAATGCTGGCCCCATTGTGCAAGTGGAAACACTTTTTTTTTTTTTTTTACACAAACCCGTACACTGAGATGGAGGGGAAAGAAAGTGCAATAAGATTCCAAAAATAGAAGAATAAAAACAGGATGTTAATGGGGGTCTTATTTTTGCACCGTGCCTAAATGACCAGCGGGAGTGTAGAAAGGACGTTCTGAGACATACGTCCTTGGGTAACATCCAATCGTGTTTCACCCTCCTGGTGGAAACTCCTACACTGCTATGTTCTGTGCATCTGACGCACCGGGGCAGAATAGACCCCACTCATATAAGGTGAGCATTTATAATGACCCACCTGACCCTCTGGACCCCCCCCCCCTCCACTGTGAGGTACATGGGGGGGGGACCTCACTACTTTACATGTGAGACTGTATCTGGGGCCCAACTAAGAAACCCAAGGCATGCTGGGAAGTCAATACGCTTGACTTAAGCAAGCACCATGCTCAGGGGGTGGATTCGAAAAGCCCACCCAGCACTGAGGGCCCACTGTCGGCTGCTGTAATGCACCCCCACCCCCCAAAGTGGCACTGCCCAGGGGAAGACAGAATCTGGTCAGAGCCCATCTGTCATGGCGTGCCTGCTGGGGGTATCATTAGAAAATGGGTCACGCTGAAACCAGACAGTCCCAGTTCCCTGAGGTTATGGGTCCATTTTGAAAGATTCAAATGACACCCCGGAACACGGAATGGGTGCTGGCGAGCGCAGCGCCAAATGAAAGAGCAGGATTCGTGGAGAAAAACCACAGTGAGATGCGATCCGGGAGTCCACTGGAGCGGAAAGGGTCGCTTGACAGGTTGGGTAACAAGGCAGCCCACTCAAACCCGCCGGCCCCTGGGGGGGGGGGGAGCACTTCCTCAAGAGGAGGGTGCAGGTTTGCGTCGGGATCCAGTTCATAGCTGGTCAAGCGGTAGCCTACATCCAGACAGGCTGTGCTGCCCTAATTTCTGCATTCCCTCCAGGGACCGGAGCACCTGCAGAGTTAGACGTGAAAACGTGACCAAACCAAAGGAGAAACACAAAAAACCCTATTTAGAAGCGTCTTCAGCAGCCGGAACACCCCCAGGTACGACCCCGATCGTCAATTTGATGTGGGGCCATCAAGACCTTCCATAGTCTGACCTTATATTTGCATATGCAGCTTCACCTACCGGGTCAGCTAAGCTACATATCGAGAAGGTCTTTGCCCAGAGACACCTCCACTGACGCTGAGAACAGGAGCTCCGCTAGAGGGGACAACTCCAGGATTTTAATTCCTGCCGCAGCCACGTTAAGCCTCGGATTCAGAGATCTGCAGGGATTTACATCACCGCACGGTGTCGTGACAGAGCTGCGGCGTGGAGGATCAGCAACGTTCACCATTCTTCTCCCCGTCGACAAGCAGGCCGCCCCCTGTTCACTGAGTCAGGGCCGCGATGAGGATCGAAGTCCTATTCAATGCGGCTTGGCATCGGGCTGAAATCGAGAGTTCCTCCCTGCGTGGTGCTACCGACGTGGAGCTCATTCAGAGCCGGCGAGAGGCTGAAGGTTTGGCTGGAAGAGGAGCCAGAAGAAGCACAAAGCTGCATTGTTTATCACACTCGCCCTGGGGAGGGAAATCACAGCGACTTTCAGCTCCCATAAAGGCTGTCGCTGATGGGCGGAGCGACTCCCTCGACGGCTGAGGATGAAAAGGGTAGTGAAAAGAGCAACACCTGCTTTCTCAATATGCTCAACCGTTTAAGAGGGAAATTTCCATCCTCTATGATGGAAAACACATGCAGTACTGAGTATTCATGCATAAGTGACTTGGAACTTGAGGCAGCCAATCAGAAGCAAGATTTGATGCCACTCCCACCTGCCTCCAGGTGCTATCATCGGTTAGTAACTCGACAAAGCATTTCTGGACTGGCACGATGGCCGTCCCATTGACCCACAGCCCGATCCGACATTCTGAGATCATCTGCTTTTGCGGGTGACTTGTCCATTCAACTCAAACTCCCACCCAACACAAGGTTATTACATCAGTAAAAGGTGCAACAACAAATGTGGCAGCGATGAAGGACAGCAGCACTGATGGCTCTGAACCAATCAGCAGAGGCAATAAGGGTGGGGCCACATGCCTTCTGCCACATACAGGTCAGAGAGGTCAGAGAGGTCAGAGAGAAGCGCAGCCCCTTTCTGGAACACTCCGTTTAAATGGTACGCTTCTCCAAACACACACACTGCCAGCTGGACAGCAAACAGCTGAGCGGTGAAATCTTTAGCCCATCGACGCCGAGCACCATGACCCCAGAAGGGGGCTCCTCCCCGCTAGGCGCTCCGGGGACTGTTCTCGTTCCCGTCTATATCGATTAGTTTATCTCGATGTCTTTTTAAAAATGGTGTGTTTGGCTGTTTTTAACTAACAAGGGCAAAGAAAAGTCACAGGGCATTAATAATAATGAGGGCTTTTTTCCTCTTTTTCCTCTCTGATGTGGTCTACTTATTTTTCAGAGGGTTAGTTAGTTACATTTTTTTTTACTGGTTTTGTGGCACCGTTTCTTTAACTGGATATTTATTCAGGCCTCAGAAACGCCTTCTGGTTGTGATGGTGTGGAGTCCTGGAGGGTCACCACCCCCTGCGGGCGGAGGGTCACCACCCCCTGCGGGCGGAGAGTCACCACCCACTTCACTGGCACTGGTGATGTGTGCGATCAATCAGTAGTGAGATAAAATCTGAAATATTCTAATATAAACTGAAGTGAAAAAGAAACTAAAAGCAGTGATTTTGGTGAGGGTGAGGAAATTAATTCTTCTTGCACGAATGTGCAGAAGTAGAGAAGTTCTTTAAATGGAAATGTAACGGTGCATGTGTGTGTTTTGTGTAATCCAACAAGAAGTGAAAGTGTCCATTGTCCCGCCCCTTTGCATGTGCAGGCAGGAGACCCCACCCACAACGCCCAGTGTCCTTTGCATGTGCATGTGAGACCCTGCCCACAGTGCCCACCTCGCTCACTGGCGTCGTCCACTAGCACCAGCTCCTCCAGCAGGCGGCGTGGCGAGCGGTCGATGACACTGTGCACGGTGCGCAGTAGGGTGCTCCACGCCTCGTTGTGAAACACGATGACGACGCTCGTGCGAGGTAGCTCGTCTGGGTACAGCTTGTTCTTACACCTGGAGGGGGGGAGGGAGACGACACGTTACAAGGGGGACCTGGACTGAGGTGGCGGGGTGGGCCCCAACCTTCACCCAGTTCCTGTGAGCACATGGTGCCCACCCGTCTGACACTAACGCCCGAGTTTGAGTTCAAAACACAACTCGTATTGAGAACAGTACAGAGACAGCCCTGGATAAGGTCACCCGGAGAGGGAGGGACCAGACGAGGACGCAGTGCCCCCAGCAAGCCAGCAGGGCGCCGTTGGCACCACGACTCTGCAGAACTCGGCACAAGAAAGATGGATCCGCTATATCCCTGACGGTGGGAAAACTCAGTACCCATAATGCACCAGTGCCACATTAACCCACTACAGATGAATGCACGCCATCATTCCGGCCATTAAACATACTTCCTGTGTGTGACACAGAGCAGCAGGATCCTGGGACAGCTCCCCCCCGGCCCATACCCTTCCAGTGCTCCTGCTGCGGAGGAGGCACAGAGCATGGTGATGAGAACTGTTCCTCCTTCCGCCGAGACCCCCCCGCGATTCCCCCCCGCCTCAGAGGTCAGGTGAGGAGATTGGTCTCGAAAACATAACAGCGCTCTCACTGCCCACCCGCGGCCCCATTAATGACATCATTTGTCCTGACATTAAAAGCTGCTGATTGGTAGAGCGGGGGGTGGGATCCCATTCTCCGTGATTAATGGCTTTCGGGCTTCCTGGTCGCTCGGTGCCCCCGCTACTGATAGCGTGGAATCGGTCGGATTTCGGCACAAAAAAAAGGGGAAGATAAATGGAGGAGACCTTTACTTTGCTCACGCCTGACATTTGCGGAGAACAGGACAGGCAGCCAATAAGCCTGGGCCTCGCCACCTGGCAACGCCATCCCATAAGCAAGCCCCCAGGTCCTGAGGGCTGACTTCACTCACTTTTCCACAGGAAAACTCAAACTAACACTTAAGACAATTTTAATCAAAGCCATTTGCACTGTAATACACACACATATAGCTTAGACCTTACTCTGGGGTACAAGAATTAGGTCGAACTCCTTGGGACTTGAACTGAGAACCTTTATTTTGGATGAGTATGTCTGATATACCCCAAAAGGCCCTGTATCGTCACCATGCCAAACAGAATAGAAACCACATGAGGGAAATCAGCTCCCAGACTCTACCTGGGCTCATAATTACACTTGCTAATTAGCTGAGATAGCAGCACAGACCAATCGATTGGGCAGCCAGCGTGACACTGCAGCTGCAGCTGGGCGGGTGCACAGGGAACTGAAGCTGATTGGTTCAGATGAGAGAAATCTGCACAGAGCAGGGTGCTGATTGGCTAGTGATGGCATGCGGGCGTGCCCTTATCAGAGCAGCAGTCAGCGGCTCATTCTGAAGGCTAATGGAGATTCTAGGCCCTTTAATGAAGGTGACACAAGCTGCTGGCGGGAAGCAGGAGGCCCCAGGTACGTCCCATCTGGAGCTTTGAACCGCTAATTAAATACCATTTAACAATAATTAAAACAAAATATCACACAACTTCACAGAAATTATTTAAACCAAAACTGCAGAGAGTTGTATCAATGTCCCTGTTTGACATGTGGAGGTTTTGCGATGGATCTCATAAGTTTCTGCTTTCCACAGCTTTTCCTGCTGATCCAGGTCAGTTCGATTCAATTTTATTTGTATGGAGCATTTTCACAACATTACATCGTCTCAAAGCGCAACACAGCATCCCCAGTGAGAGGCAACAGTGGCAAGGAAAAGCGCCACAGAAGGAAGAAACCTTGAGGGGAAGCAGAAAGTCAAAAAAAAAGTCCCAATTCACATTGTCCCAATTTTAACATTTGAGTCTCAGAGTGCGGGGAGGGGGATGGGCAGGTGGGTGACGGCAGGATGAACCGCAGCAGGGGAGGAGGGATCAGTTCAGCTCAGGGGACAGACCCCGGCAGAGTGACTGCGCAGGTCCTCCGGGAATTGCGAGTGTCAGATTTCAAATGCAGTTTCACACCGTTACCTGACGCGGCGTGTCAACCTACCTGGAAGGAGTCAGGCTCCATCGCCATGGATACACAGCCGCGGGCTCCTCTACAGACTAATCAGCCCAGCACTGCCACTGACACGGTCCACTGACACGGTCCACTGCACGCACGCACGCGCACACACACACACACACACACACACTTCCCAAACTCCCACACTGCCAGGCTGGCCAACACATAATCTGAGGCTGTCGTTAGTGGCCAGGCCCCGAATTACAGCACGATACTGGGAAAATGCACCGGGGTCCAGTTAAGGTGAGAGGCAGTGAAAGGAGGAGTCACAGGTACCCAAAAGGGGGAGGGATTAATTGGCCAAGCGGGACACCCATGTTTGTCTCAGTGGTG
>JAODKE010000152.1:4736-28879 GCA_026779605.1 Mormyrus hasselquistii
GCCCCCAGTCTGTTAAAAATCTGGGTCCATCAACCCTACCGTCACCTCCCCCCCCAGCATTCCGTCATTGGGCTGCTCACGCTGTGGACTGTCCCACCAGGGCGGCGCCGGTCTGCCGTTGGCGCTCAGCCCTCTGCGCAGACGCTCGCAACCCGCCGAGGCGTCGCTTCACAGACAGCCGCGCCGCGCCGGGTCTGGGGGTTGGGGGGGAGATCCGAGTGCCGTGAGGGACTCAGGGTCTTACACCCCCCCACATAGTTTTAACACTCTGCTCAAACTGGATTTACTGGTCTAAACTCCTACATTCCTGATCCGGTCCACGTTTCTCAGACACCAGCGTGTTGTGAGAGTCTGTTTGTGGAGTCTGTTCCTTTTTTTCAGTTGCTCTAGTCCTTTCTGAAACATTATCTGTGTTTCCTTCACAGTGTCACACACAAAGAGCGCGTAAACTGACCTCGGCCGCACGTCCGGCCCTGGGGGTGGGGTGACCCCGTTGTTGGTGACCCTAAATGAACTTCCTAAATGATGTGACGCTTGTGGTTTGAGGGAAACGCCAGTGTCTGGGTTCGCGTGTGATCCAGTGTGAAAAGCTGCTCACACATACGCCGCCTCCCCAGTGACTCGCCGGCGTCTCCTCGCTCCTTTAATTAAGGACGCGGGGATGATGCGGCCTGCCTTTGGGGCCCACGTTTATCTCTGATTAAACTCAAGAGTGTTGGAAACCGCGCTGCTCGATTCTGTGTGAGATCTGAATGGGGGTGGCCGTTGCAAAAAGAATCCGTCTCTGCCCCGCAAAGTGATGTTCATCTCGACCCGAACCCTTCATCCGTTTGTTGTATATCATTTTATAATCAGGAGCTATCCTCTGTTAACATAAGCCTGTCATGTTGTTTTTTTATCCCCTAAATGAGAAGTTATTATTATGAGAAGAAAAGTAAGGAGCCCAGAGCATGCTGGGATATGTAACTTTCTGGTGATGGTGTGACACCTGCAATGACAAAAATGACAGGACCCTCTTGCTGTTGTAGGGTGACACCGCTAAACCGAGCCGCGGTGAGTCTCCTCTCTGGTATCCCACAATCCCGCTGGTGTTGAAACTGTTTAGGCACACACCCAGAGGGCCTGTCCCACAGACAGGGAGGGAGCTGTCCTCTGTGTGACAGCTGTCTAATTGGGCATTCTTTCACTGTCTGTGTACGGATTATGGACGAGGACGCAGTGACCCTGGGCCCGTGGGTGTGCCCCCCGCCCCGCAGGATGGAGTCGCGGTGTGCTGGGGGGGAGGGGGGGTGTTCTGCCAGGTGGCGGATGACAGGGTGTCACATGACAGTAGCTGCGTGTCAGTGTGTCAAGGGCACGGCCTTGGGCACTGCCGGCCACAGCTATCGCCTGCTGCTGTTTTGCCGCGGTTTATTTTGGCTTTTGGTTCGCTGCTTGGTTACTCCGTTTTCTGGCATGCTTTTCAACTTGCCTTTTGGCTGGTTTAGAGATCGTGATGGTTCTCACATTAAGAGCGGGCGATTACGCTTGTTGTGGCTGTAATAAAACACTCCCAAGCTGGGAGTACACCCCCATCCCCCCAGATCATTACCTACTTACACATCTACAGTTTTTCAGATACATCATTTCTGAAGTGATGCTAACAAATAATCAAAGATCTGCGGAGCCCCGCTAATGAGGATTAGCAGTGATAAAGCCCTTTGGTCAACAGGGGTGTGAAAGCCAGGGCCATTCCTTGGGGTGGTGTTGCCCATGGGAGTTTTACTTACACAAAAATGTTCTGAGGGCAGAATGAAAAATGGTTCTCTCTCAACCAGTCAGAGGATGTGGGTCAAAGCAACTAGAGGAGACAGAACCACCCATTCGGATGTCTTGGTACCGTCTCATTTAGGTGTTTGGACCCACCTCCTCTACAATCTGATTGGTTATCACTCTGAACCAATCATTATTCTTTTTGCCCTCAGAACATTTTTTGCCTAAATAAAACTCCCATGAGCTGGTCGCTCAGGAGCTGGTGCTTTGGGAATTTTGATTCTCGGGATGGCTGTGGGCCTGTGTATTTGGCTTTGTGGAGGGGGAGGGTATAAAAGTTGTCCTGCTCGTCCTTCTCCCTGCACTGACATGATCATAATTCCAGCTCCCAAGTGTAGTGACTGTAATGCCTGTTTATGGCCAGCAGGGGCACCCCACACAAATGTGTGGTTTGAGTGCTGGTAAAGACTGTCACTGTCTGAAGCTATATGTATGTGTATATATATATATATATATATATATATATATATATATATACCCTGAGGGCAGGGCAGCACTATTTCATAGGTGCGACTGTTTTGAGCTTTGCTAATGTCTTCTTCACTGAGTAGTTTGTAGCTCTACACTGCAAAGAAGATGGGCTGATAACGCCTCCCGCATTAGCGGCGGCCCGCCAGCTGGTTAGCTGCTCTCTGTAGGGTTGGCTAACACCAACGACCAATATGTTATTTAAAAAGAGCGTCATTTAAAAGGGGCTTGCTGACACGCTTCTGCTGGCTGCGTTCGGGCTCCTCGGAACGCTGGTAGCAGTCGCATCCGGGGAATTCCGTGCCCTTCTGCGTTCATCTCGGGGACATTCATTAGAGATCCCGGGAAGAACAGGCCCCCACCGGCGGAAGGGTTGGGGGAGGCAGGGGATAGGAACACCCCCCCCGCACCACTGGTGTTTGTGCCCGGCGTGTCACCATCGGCAGGACGCCTGCCGCACTGGTGTCTCTGAGTCGGCGTGTCCTTCAGGGCCCACCACTCCTACAGGGAACTGGTTTCAGCCGGAACAGGGAGGCAGTTAATGTCACCAGAGAAACACTAACTTGGTTCATCCCGAGGAAGAGATGGAATGTTAAAATGAAAAGGAGGAGCAATGCCAGGAGCTTCTCCAGCACCTCCAGTGAGCCAAATTATACAATTATACGACATCCTAAAAACACACACCTTTGATTTCGGTTATTTGTTACAGGAATTATGTGACGGTGCCTTGGTGTTTCCAGCCAGCAGGCTGCTTTCCCCGTGATCCTCATGTAAGCTGACACGGAGCAGTCACTCGCATACATTTTCTCTAATAACTTCCTCAATTTGTCCATCGCTACGGCAACAGGCACATCTGGCGTTTCTGCTGGCGCCGCTTGCCGGATAACCGAATTCCCGGCTCTCGCCGTGCTGTCCATGTCAGAGCCCAGCTGGAGGGAGGAGCTTCCTGTGTTGTTGAGGATCAGGGAGCGGGCAGTAGATGTGTCTTTATGGGACTGTGCTATTAGCGATGGCCTGCCGCTGCCATGAATGACCCTACTGAGTGACTGAGTGGCTTGGGAGGTGTGCAGGCTGTTGGGGTAACCAATTGTGTGAATAGAGATTTTGTTCCTATGGATTGTGGAGTTTGGACCTGTAATTTCCATCAGAGGGGTAAGAATGCCAGGTCTTTGGGTCCCTGCCTTTGTATGCTGTGCCGTGTTCAGGTTCCCACCTTCACCTGACCTACTGTGGTAAGGTTTCCACCTATGCCTTTGCCTGCTGTACAGGGCTCAGGTTCCTGCTTTCATCTGCTGTCTTCAGATTCCCATCTTCGCCTGCTATGCTGTGTTCAAGATCCCACTTTCGCTTGCTATGCTGTGTTCAAGATCCCATCTTCGCCTGCTATGCTGTGTTCAGGATCCCACCTTCGCTTGCTATTCAGAGTTCAGATTCCCCCCTCCGCTTGTTGTTCAGGATTCAGGTTCCCGATTTCTTCCACTGTGTCATTGTCAGGCTCCTTCCTTTACCTGCTCTGCCATGTTCTGGTTTCCAGCTTTGCCTCATGATGTGTGTTGAGGTTCCCTTAGCCTTTTGAGTTCAGGTGGCTACATTTCCTTCAGCGGTCCTTACAGATCTTGTTGTTGCTGCCGCTGCTGTCGTCACTGGTGTTTCGCCTGGAGGTTTATCACAACGACGGCAATAAACAGATTAACCCAAGGTGACTTGAGATGTTTGAGTGTGATTGATCGGCAAGGGCGGCTGCAGGCTTTCGCTCATCTTCCGTGGGCTTTTTGTGCAATGCTGCTAAATTAAACACTCACGGCCTGATGGTAGCTGTTCTCGTAACAACCGGTAATAGACAGAGTGACCATATGTGGTCAGAGGAATGAAACTCTATACCTTCTGCTTCTACCTGGCTCACTGATTATGTCACACAGTCGCGTCTCCTCTAAACTGTAACCTTGACAGAAATATTGAGCTCAGGACACATCTGCTAAGCTGGAGCTTATCAATGTCGTGAAATGCCCACCAAGAGAAGCCCCGTCACTTCTTATTAGTGTTTTCTGCGGGCACCAGCTGTTGCATCAGGTCGGACGCCAGTGTGAACGACCTTCATTCCTGCTGACTTTTCGCTGGGTTTTTATGCTTTTTCCTGTATTTGGTTGCCTGATATTTAATATGCTTGGTCTCCTGATAGGTATTCTTCATTAACGGCCCGTTTATTTGCTAGTCACTCCTATCCTGAGCGGCGTCGTGATCTAGAGCAGCGGTCACTCAAGGCTGCCAGATCCCGTGACCCGGAAAGCCACCGGATTTGCCCACTAATGACTCATACTGGGAACAGGACCCAGAAGTCTGGAGATTCAAGATGCTGTCTGAATATTGAACTGGACAACCCAGCCTAGATCTGGCTGAAAAATCAGACATCCTAAATGGATTACCTATATGCCTGCTGAACATTACATGTGTCTGTGTATTATGTGTCCATAATCAGGGGTGAACTGATATGAAGATCAGAACCTGTTTTTGTCCTGAATCACAACCCGCTTTCCCTCAGCTCGCAGTAGATTTGCAGTCCCTGGTGTTACAGGGCATCTAAATGATGAGTCCGTTTGTGTACCTGATACTCAATCTTTTCTGACTTTTGCCAATAAAATCATTTATTTTTTATATTTTTTATATTATTGTTCAATGCTATTTCCCAGCGTTGCTGAAGATAATTCACAATTCTCCACAGAATGATAACTTTTCGTGTGTAACATCCTGACTTGGTTAAGATTTTAACATTTTGTGTTTTTTTTTTTGACACCATGACTCCATGACCTGATAGGGCAGCATTTGGTGTCACGTGTGTTACTTAAAATAGTCAGAGAGGCTCTGGACATACTGTCGAGACACATGTGAACGAGTTGGATGAAAACATTATGCAAACGGGAGCAGGCCATGACCTTTCCCCTCCTAGCCTGTCCAGCCATGATCAAGCAGATCTCAACAAAAAAATATAATCCTGCCTTTAAAGCTTATGGGAGGACGTCAGGTGGCCCCTAATTAAAGAGGTTATCTGTAAGCAGTCGCTGTGGTCAGATGTAGGTCAGCCGCTTATCTTAACCTTGCAACTGAGACTGATGGACGGAACTGAATTAAGACGTTATCCTTGTTGGCCTGTCATGTGTTTCATCCTCAGAACAAGGCCAAAATTAACCTGTGTTTTTGATCCTCTGAAATCCCTGTTCATTTTAAATTGGCACATTAGTTGTACATTAGATTAGTAATTAAGTAATTAAGCTAATTGAGGTACTAATGAAGACTCTGAGAGCTTTGTCGTTTGTCGTTAAACCTTCGTCTCCTCAGGCTGGTTTCATTCTACTTTTCCCCTCGAGTGCAAGACACAGAGCAGCACACTGCAAACTTTTAACTCGAAGGACTTTTCTGTGTCCTTGAAGGTGACGGTTACGCTCTGTGCTCTCGGACGCGCCCACCTCAGGGAGCATGAGAGCCTCAAGGCACGGGTTGTGACACAGACCCCAGTGCCGGGGGGTGAGCTGTTTGTATGGTAGAGTCTGGACAGCAGGGGGTGGGTGGAGATGTGAAGATGGAGAATCTCTTCAGAAAGCAGACCTCCTTTGTGAAGCAGATCCTGTTGATCTCCTGTTTTCTTCGGGTTTTGTTTCTGTCTTGTCAAAATTCCAGCTTCTTTGATGCATGTGGAGTCACAGCGTGCAGATCTGCGGTTCTAATATTTCATCTTCTGCTTCCTCTTGTTCTAGGACCTCCTGTGCCCCTGGAGGGTGTCAGAATAGACAGAGAGGGTGCCATTCATCTGGCAGAGATCCCCCCTGATACTGTCACAGGACGTATCAAGACGGCCTGGATGATCATCTAACTGCTGTTGGAAGAAGAGGGCTTGGAGTGAAGACCCCCTCCCTGCCTCCAAGGATGGAGAAGGTGTGCCCCTGAGAGTCGTGACCCACACCTGACCTCTTCTGCCGTTCTGTCTGGGATAAGACACGCACCCCGCTCCCCGTGACTGGCGGCCCACCCTGAAGGCCAGACAGGTTTCGCCTGTGAGCCGGTGTGATTTTTCCAAGTCCCGCCTGACGGCTCGAGCGATCCTGACGTCGAACATGACTCATGGGGGGGAGCCTGGCTCAGAGACGCACCAGGATTCAGCTGTTCTAACATATCTGGAAGGTTTACTGATGCATCAGGTGGCTGGCCGGCCAAGCGGTGCCGTGGCCGCGCAAAGGCCTGAGGCCAGGCCTGGTGGCCAGGATCAGGCTGACAGGGCGGCCAGGGCCCCGCCACCCCCCCATAGCCCCGCCCAGCAGGACAAGAGGCCGTCTCCCGGGGAGCCTCCGCGGCACTTCAAGAAGGCCCGGCTGCTCCGATCTGAGGCTTGGAGGGAACCGGAAGGTCAAGCACTGCGGGTTCCCACCGGGGGCACCAATGAGCAGGGTATGGCCCCCAGGGGTGGGGCGGCAGACAGCTCCGCTCAGGGGGAGAGCACTTTGCTGGCCTCGCTGCTGCAGTCCTTCGGTTCACGGCTTCATGGTGCTGCCGTCACACAGCAGGTCACGCGGGACCTGAAGGAATCGGAGCCCAAGCGGGATCTGAAGGAGCCGGACCATAAAGAACCGGAACCAAAACAGCCAGATGCCAAGCATCAAGAGCCTCAGGCAAATAAGGAGGACCCCCGTTGCTGTGGGACGGCGTCTGGTCGCCTGAAGAGTCTGATGAGGAGGAGCCGAACACAGAACCATGGCGATGTGCCTTACCGCCGGCGGACAGCCCATGAGAGTCCGCCGCAGGACACCCCACGCCTCCCCAGCTCTGACTCCTGCGCCGCGCGCCTGAAAGCCGTGGCTGGTCTGGCAAAGGTTCGGTCCAGCCCAGCATCCTCGCCCAGGCCCAGTGTGGCCTGTAGTCAGCTGGCCCTGTTGCTGTCCAGCGAGGCGCACCTCCAGCAGTACTCCCGGGAGCAGGCCATGAAGGCCCAGCTGTCCAGCCGGGCGGCCAGTGAGCGGCTCGCCGCCATGGCCACTCAGAAGGATAAGCACGGGCAGCCTCGGCTGACCCCAGATGCCATAAGCTCCTTAAATGCCCAACACGGAACACAACCTCACCTGCCCCTAGACTCCCATAAACAAAATCCATCCCCGGTTCCAGGACAGAGCCGGCTTCATGGCGCTCCCCAGAATTCCCTCGCTGCCCGAGACAAGCGGCCTCTGAGCAAGCATAATGCCAGGCCCTCGCAGACCTGCAGCAGCTTGCTTTTGCTTCTTCTGAACAACCACAACAGCAGCAATGGCCACCCAGAGAGAGAAGACAGCATCCTTCCTGTCCGAAGATCCCCACTGCCGTCAGATGGAGAGTTTTCTAACCAGGAGAATGGCCACGCTAAGGAGAACAGTGACGCAGAGAGCTCCTACTCCTGCTGTTCTCCTATCGACCTCTCTGTCAAGAGCAGGAGCACTGGGCCTGTGCTTAGCTCATCCTCTTCATCCTCTCTGGACAAGCTCACAGAGTCCTTGATAAAGAAGTGGAAGCCAGAGACGCCGGGGTCAGAGATGGAGGAGCTTAAAATAAGGCAAGAGGTGAAATCCCCACAGAAAGTCACGCTCCTGCAATTACTGCAGGATCATAAGAATGCAGAGAGGCCAAGCAGGATCACAGAGCATCCTTCAGAGTTTCAGCGTGACGTAATTCCTAAGCTCAGCAACGTGCCTAAAGGACGGTTTACGCCAACGGCTCTCAGCGAGCGGTCTGTGACACAGAGTCCTGCCAATGGGCTGCCTGATAAGAACTTTCAGTCCTCGTCCACATTTCCCAGTGGGCAAGACTCCAGTGGCGCTGTGTCTCCATACCGCCTTTACGCTTCTCCTCATATTCAGTCCACCCCCCTGGACTTGTGTAAATCCAAGTCCCACCCAGGTGAAAGTGTCCAAGAGCCCGCTTTTAGTGCCAGTAAACTTCTGCAGAACTTAGCGCAGTGCGGAGTGCAGAATGCTGCCCCTTCTCCACCACATGGCGCTCCTATGCCCCCCAGTAAAAGGTTGTGTAGGGGACTGGAAATCAAAGTGGATAAGACTCTGCCAGAAAGACTTCCTGCACCAGTTCAGCAGAACCAGTCCCCCATGTTAGATGGGCCCCAGGAGAACCACAGACCTCACATGCGGGGCCTGTCTTCGCCTGTGTCAGAAATCGAGAATCTTCTTGAGAGGAGAACGGTCTTACAGCTTCTCCTGGGAAACAGCACCAGCAAAGACAAACCAGGCAGCAAGGTTAGCAGAGAGTTCGTCACAGACTCTTATGAAAAGAAGTCTGAAAAAGTCGCTACCTGTGATCGCTTCAATGGACCTTCCCTGGATGTGAAGATCAAAGTTGAGCCAGAAGATGAAGGTCAACTATCTGATGATGCTAGGTTGGTTGAGAGGTCCTGTAATGAGAATGCCAGGTGTTGCCTAGACTTTGTTCCGCAGCAGGATGTCAAATACGAGCCAGCTCCTACGGAGTCTGTCCCCAAGGATGGTCTCCTCAGCCAGCTCTTAAAACTGCAGCCAAGAAACCAGCAAGCAAACGCACCAGCAGATGTGGGTGTGGGGAATGCAAACGAGGAGCGGCTGGAGCATCAAGGACTTGTAGTCCCTAAGAAACGGAGGATCTGCTTGGAGCTGGAGAGTCGCTTGAGCAGCGATCCCACCCAAATGTCAGCGGGCAAAGCTGCCCAAAAAGGTACCGCTGCCACGGGTGACCGCCCAGCTTCCAGGATGCCAGAGTGGAGTAGCGTCAGACAGACAAAAAACCCGCAGCTAGCTGATCTTCCTGCCAGTTGTCTTGGTAGCGAATCCCCACCAAAAGGTGGCCGGACCTTCAATGTATTGAAGCAGCTGCTGCTCTCGGACAACTGCCTGAGGGACTTAGCTCAGCCTGGGGGCACCTCCAGCCCCCCCGCCTTGTTGACCCACTGCAAGACCAATGGGAGTATGTCACTGGGTCTTTCTCACGATTCCAGTAGCTCAAAGTGGAACCTTAGTGTGCCGGGGCTGGGACCTTCTGAACTCAAAGGAACAATTCTTGATTCACCTTGGGGCTACCCAGGTGCACGCCAAGAAAAAACAAACCCTGTTCCCTTTAACAAAGAGAGCGAGGGACCCATTCAGGGGGTGATTAGCAGGAAAGATAAACAGGACTCGGACTTTGACTCCCCAAGACTTACAAAGTCTAACCCCATCTTGTACTACATGCTTCAGAAGGGCAATGCTCATCTCGCAAGAGAGGTACGAGACCTCGGGGCAGAGGAGCATCGTGAGGTTCAGGTGAAGGATGAATCTGAGGTGGATGTGAAAGACTATGACCACAAACTGAACTTAAAATGTCACCTGAAGCCACACGACGAACAGCGAGGAGAAGGCGGCGGGCAGCTCAATGGGTCTCTGGAGAAATGCTGACTCTTCGGCACAAGGGCATGCGATTTAACTACTCGGGACTTGAAGGTCCCGGTGTCTTTGGGTTTTGTGATGCGTTTGCTTTGCTTACTAGTTTTGTTTAAGCATGTTTAAGATGGGAGTATGTTTGGGTCAGTTAAGTGCATCGCAAATGCGACTAACAGAATTAACACAAACCTGAATGATTGTTTCCTTTGTAGTATTTTAACCTATTTATAATCTGCATCTTGGTTCCTGTTTTGAAAACCAGAGATGTCTGGTGGGGTTAAAATGAAAAGATTCATGCACAAAATAAAATAATTACGGGAAAACTCACCCACGCTAGATGAGTTCAGGATCCTCCACGCAGAGGCTTCGAAATTATCTTTACGAGGTTATTTGTAAAAGGGCCCCTGCATCACATTGTACATGAGTTTCAATCCAAAAAGTCAGTGCTACTTCCGTCAGTCCAGTCTTGATCCCCTCATGTTCATCCAGGGATTTACTCTACAAATAGGTTTTGTGCGGATTATGGGAATTGAAATATTCTCTGAAACCTCGGGAATTTGAGAGTAACCTGGGCAAGCAGGACTGAGCAACAGCCAATCCAATGTCAAATCAGGGATAAGCTAATGCTACCCAGCCTTGCTGTTCACTTTAGCAGCTCACAAAAACACATGCATGCTCCGAGAGTGTTTTCTGCAGAAGGATCCCCGTGGGTCTTTGTCTGAACAGAGAGGGTCTCCAAATGTTGGTATTTGGCAGAGCTGGGTGTCAGCTTAAGGTCAGTCCACTGAGAAGCAGCCGGTTCCCGTACACAGAGCTTCATTTGGTCGTTCACGTTGGAGATTTATCTTATGGTGTTGTGAGTTTTCCCCAACAGTTACGGGAGAGATTTATGTTTCGATGTCGTGATGAGCTGGTCTTAGAAGATGTTATGTACGGCTTTCATTGATACTTCGGTGATGTTTTTTTTGCTGTGTATATTGAAATTCAGCAGTGCCAAATCTTGAAAAATGTAACGTTAATGTATTTGTGAGGAAGAGATATGGGGATTGAGATGTGAGTTGTTGGGTCATATCACAGCTGAATTGCTTTTAGGTCCATTTTTGATAGAAAACATCAAACTAATGTCAGGCCTGAGATTAGGGAATGCCTGTTTCTGGGAAAATAGGGAAATACAAATATACCGTCACCACCTGGTATGGTTAGATGTCCAAGCATCTTATGTCCAGAAGGTTCTGCGAAGATGTGAAACTGATTAAGGCTGGGACCACTTCTGAGAGCGGACCGCTGTGCTGGGCTCATGGGCTTGGGACAGGAGTGGAGAGCAGCAGCTCGACCAGAACCTTCTCTTTATTCCTGAGCAAATGCTTTAATTATGTATGTTATATATGCTTAACTTCTATATGTTTCGCCAATATGCACAGCAGGATGATTCACAGAAGCAGTTTGCCCTACTAACAAGTATCACAGCAGGATTAATCCTAACGTTAATCCAGAGTCTGAACCCTTAACCTATTAGCTACGAAGTCCGTTTGTACGAGGTCCGTTTGTAAACCACTAGGCAACCGCCTGCCCTGGCTGTGATTACTGTTTATCGGATCAGTGTTTTTCCAGTGTAGGATCGAAGAAGCATGTTGATCAGACTGTCCTGTCATGAACATGACATTTTAAAAGATTTCAGTGTGACATATGTATATTTTTTCAGTATTAAGGTACATGTCCTCTATTTACAGTCGATGTTTCGATGAGTGGTTTAAAACGTATGTAAATAAGTCTTTCGTTAAAAAAAAAAAAAACTATTTTGTACCGTTCACAAAAAAAAAAAAGACATACCGATTTTCAATTCTGAAAACGAATGTAAATTCTGTGTAATAATGTACATAGCAAGAAAGAGGTGGAAATGCTTATTTTGCATGTGTCTCTGTTGTAAGTTTATGATAATCCTTGTTCGGGGTGGGGGGGGGGAAGTCTGGTGCATGTACATGCATGTAGGTTCGATGAAGAAAACAGCACTGAATGTGGGAATATATAAAAAAAGAAACAAAGTCTTAAGCAGCCTTCATTCCCATCAATGGCCATCGCCAGCAGTGAGTGAATCTACAGGCCAGTACGGAAAAGCGCATCACATGTCCTGTTGCTGTTGTCCAGACCAGACCTGTCTCTCCGCCCGGTTGACTTCTGCCCTTCATCTCCCGGGGGGGGGGGGCCTCAGACAGACGTTAAATCGTCCGACTTTTCTGCGGCAACCCCATGCACATTACCTATGTCCTGTATTCTTTTTTTTATGTTCTCATTAGTTGGTGTTTACCTGCACAGATTTTAAATAAAGTAATGAGAAATGCACAATTTGAAAATGGCCTGACCTGTCTGCTTTAGTTTGTCGTCACAAAATCGTCATATTATTATTATTATTATTATTATTTTTATTATTGTTATACTACATTAAACCTGATGAGAGCTTTATAGTCTTTCTTACAAAAGATCTCACTCTCGCTCACTCTCTCACTCTTTCTCTCTTGGGGATCCAGAGACAGTCCAAGTGTCTCCCCCCCCCAAAAAAAAAAAAAAAACATGTGGACCGTCTAGCAGGGAGCTGACAGGGAGTATAGATCGACTGCAGTTCCCCAGAGACCGGATTGGAAAACACTGCTCCCACTGTAGAAGGTACCTGTGCGGCACGGGATTTCTGATGCACGGGCTGAATAGAGACTTCCTTTGTCTTCTTTCCCAGGGGTCGGGGTGGGGGTTCCATCGAAAGATCCTCTCCTGGGCGCGGTGGGTGGGCGCTCTGGGGCAGAGAGCATGACCCAAGCCTGCCTCAGGAACGGCAGCTGTCCTGCATTCCTTGGAAAGCTTTAAGCTGCGACCTTAATTCCCACCGGCTGCGGTGATGTGAGGGGGTTGGGGGGGGCTTTCACAGTCATTATATCGGCGTGCCGTTACGGGAAACGGCTTGGCTGCCTGGTGAGGGTAAACACCCTCAAAAAAAGCAAAAAACAACAAGACGGTAAAAACACAGGCACTGATGCACACGCATCGTAATGGGAAGATGTTTCCGCAATCAGTTCAACTGGTCCAATCCTTGTCTTTAAACACCATTTCTCTCAAAGCCATTAAATGCTTATCAATGACATTGGATAACTATATGTAACATTAGCTACTAAAGGTTAAGCATAAAGCCACTTCAGGGGAAGATGCAGCACGGCAAGGATGCTCGACCCTGGACCTCAAGGAGACCCTGGTGATCAGGTTTCAGCTCCTTCTCTTTATTCCCTTTCTTAGCGTTATTTAAATAAATGCAAAGCATTTAGTCACTGTAGTGCTTCCTGTCAGTCAACTGCCAATTAAGTAGCAGCATTTAAGTAATATTTCAGAAATATTCGGAATATACTACATGAAATACCCAGCTGAAAGCTGATTGGCCCTTGGAGTGCCCCCTCCCCTGTCCAGTTAAAAGTTCAGGGGCCCCTAGGCTATACTTTCTGTAGGCCTCTCTTCTGCCCCCCCTCTCCGAAACAATACAATTAACTTTAAGACTATTAAATATGAGTACTGTAACTATAACACAATTTGTACAAAGGAGAATTGTGACGCTCCATCAAACAACAGCAATCGCATGATAAGATAAACAACCAGCAAGCTTCTAGGTGAGTTATATGCAGCAGCTATACACACACCAGAAAATACACAACGACATAAAACGAGCACCAAACGAAGAAATGTTTAAGAAACAGGGCCGGTACTACGAAGCGGGTTACTAGCTTATCGGGGTAATTTGCCGGATTTAAGGTAGTCTGGGCGAAATGTAAGTGAACGAATATGAAGTCCATTTAAATTGTGGTACCTTAAATCCAACAAGTTACCCCGATAAGCCAGTAACCCTGCTTCGTAATACAGGCTACTGGTCTCCCCATTCAGTTTTAACCAATCACCAACAAATAAATGACCAATAAAAGATCATTTAAAAAAATCGTAATAAACACTAAACAGCTAATAGAGGCCCCTGATCACTCTGGGCCCCTAGGCTGCAGCCTATGCTAGCCTATTCATTAGCCCACCCTGTGTCACTTTTGTTAATGATAAAATTAGCCTCTCTGTACGAATAATGGCACCTCTTATATGCCCCATATCTTCAACAATTCTAGAATGGCCACTGAGCATTTAACAAAACTGCTGAAGTGTAGAGGAAACCCGCAGAATGACTTCTCACGATATGCAACAGCTATTTAGCATCTCGTGCGTTTCTCAAGGGAAAAGGACGCTGGCGGCAGAGAGAGTCAAACAGAGAAGGCTCTGTGAGGGGTCTGTGGAGAGCTGGGCCCGCGTCCTCCACTTCATCCTGCCGGTTGGCATGGAAACTGGGGTTTTTTTGTGCATCTTAACGTGGTTCCAGGCAAAAATGTAGGCAGCGTTTTGTTAAACCCCACCAGACTACATCAGATAATGTTTAAAGGTAAAAACATGGCCGCGCCGTGGAACCCAAAAGTGTGGGTCACCCATAATCCGTATCACGCACCCACAGACTGGCCATGGGGAGGCGCTGTTACACAAAGCCTGGCTCAGGTGACTAGGAGGCTCAGATGATTAAAGCTGAATGAGTCTTTAAGCCTCACAGTTGACCCAGGACGCCTCAGATCTCCTCTCCGCCTGGACCGTGAGTAACGATGGGTACTCCGGGCCTATACCACGAGAGGTCGATGTTCTCCCGTGACCCGCTTCCGGAAGACTAACTCAGCACTGTGTAATCGGTCGCTATCTAACCATCATTTCCTGCCTGTGTCCAAATTCAAGGGCTGCATCCTACCTACTACGATGGTGTGGCCTACGAAGGTCCGCATAATGACTCTTGGGATATGTTGAGCTGTGAAGAATCCGACGGGTGGATCCTTCGCTACTTGCCAGAAGAAAGAGGCATCTTTTGACTGCATTTCCAGGAGCCTTCGAAAAGGCTCAGCTTCGTCACACTTCTGCGATGCGTTTGCTCTCCATGGGCGGCCTCAGCAGAGCGTGGCCCCTGCATTTAGATATAGCCCCTGATTTTTCTGCTTCTGTATTGTTTCTGCATTAGGATTTCCCTTCTAAACGTCACTCAAGTAACCGTGGAATTTTTAATATGTCATCACCGCTGGAAACGACATAAATTTGATCTGGCCGTCCGGCTGGGTTTTTCTAAGTCCATTCCTGGACTCGTACGGTTTCTGGTGGAAACCAAACACGTGTTACTCATGTGATTCATGTGTCCCCCTAGTGCAGTGGTCTTCACCGCTGGGCCTGCGGGACACTGGCGGCCCCCAGAGGCCTGTGTGGCAGCCTGTAACCCCATAAAGAAATAGGCACATTATTCTGACCATCAGATTTACTATTATTATTATTTTTTTTTAATCTAGATGCAATATAACTTCCCCGATAAGGTGCAGCTATGTAGTTAACTAGCAATCGAGTGAGGCAGCATCAAGACGACTTCCAACTATAGGCAGCTTTTATAAAAGTAAAAGGTGCCCCCGTCCCGTACACTGGTAAGCGTAGCAGTGAATAACACTGCTCCAGTGTGCGTGTTTCTGAATCACAGCAGCCCTGATTGGATAAACAGTTGCCAAAAACTGATTGACACCCCAGGGTGAGTATCTTGATTTAATGTCATCATAAAGTAATATGAGGGATTATTCATAAAGGCTCATTTTCATGCCCCTGCCTTCGGTTCCAGTTGACCGTTAGCGACCGCCCGGTAAACAAAACCGGGCCTGTGCGGACCGGGGTAACATGAGCTGGCAGCACTATGAGCCCCTCCCCCATTCACTCACACGCACGCGATCCGGCCCCCGCTTTGATCTTCTGAGGCTCAGCCTTCCTCTAAACTCCATGTAACCTTTCGTCTTTGCGGTCATGAATATTTAAGCTCAAACCTCCAGGTTTCATCTCCCACGGCTGCAGAAATGAGGAGGAGGAGGAGGAGGAGGACGGCGCCGGGGAACGAGTCACAAGCCCTAACCGATCACCGAGAAATGAGCAGGGAGTCCTGACACAGAAAGCAGGTCCTCGTGATAAATAAAAAGTAAACAAAACGCTCGATCAAGCTACAAAAACATCTGGCCTCAGACTCCAGCCCTAAAACTGCCTCAAAGCCCTCGTTTTATTTGGGGCTGTATATTCACCCGTCACCATCAACTCCTCATGCTGACATGAGGCTGCATTCTAGCACGAAGAAACGAACAGAGTCTTGGTTTCCAGCCACAGACCTCAGCCTGTGCAGGTGTGTTTGCCTGGATACCGGCCCGTCCCCGACATACGAGGAGAGGCACGCTTTGCACAAACGAAAGCTGCGTGACACTTATCGGCACTCTGGATCTTTATCGCCGTCTTCTTCAAAGGCGCTTCGCTCGTTTGGGCTCTGGGACGTTTTGACGTCAGAGCGTGACCATCTTCCCACACTGGGGATTTTCAGAATGAAAATGAAAAACCTCCCTCGTGTCACTTCAGTGCGAACCTTTCGTAAGAGTCTCCAAATGCGATGCGGTTTCGCATGTCGGCGAATAACGTGCACAATGTTGGATGTGTTAACGAGGCCGGGCGGGGGGGGGGGGGGGGGGGCTTAAGAAAATGCATGCTGGGTAACTGTGGCTGCCCTCTTCGAAGTGGGCCGTTGTGTCAGGCGGGGGCCACTTTCGGTCATTATGTACAATCGGCTGAGTAAGCAGCCCGGCTTTTTTAGGAAGCAGACACTGAAGGTCACTGATGAGGGACACATGTGGGAAAACAGCCCCGTTCAGGGTCCTGAAACTGTCAAAACGTAAAGCGGGTCAAGCAACCAGATAAGAGCTCCGCTTTATATATTTATTTCTTGTTCCGGCACCTTCTGTATTTCTCTGGAGTCTCAGGTCATGAAGTCACGGTTTCCCCCCCCCCATCCCCCCCCCCGCTCTGGCCTCAGGAACGCCAGTCATTCTTACCGGCAAGGATTGAATGTCGACCGGCAGCACTGAACCCAAAGCGCAGAGTGCCGAGCGGAACGGGGGCTGGTTTCGCATTGTGCAGCAAACAGCTTTTATGCCAAACATGTCCATTGGCAAAAGGTAACACTGAGGCAGAAATCCGGAGAAGACGGAAAAGTCTGGGCTAATATTTCCTTAAATATGTTTTCATTGTGTTCATTTTTTTTTAAATTTCTGGAGTGAATGTTTTTTTTCCCCCCTGTAGGGTTTGAATATGAGCTGGGAAAAGTAAGCAAAAGCAGATTAAGTGTTTCAGTTAGGGAAAGGCTGTCGGGAATGTAAAGGTCTGTGTGTCCGGGTTGGTGCTGGGGGAGGGGGGGGTTTTACTCCTGAGTCAGCAGGGTGCAATGACCCTCCTCTGTGGATGGCGTCTCCTTGTTCTAACGCATGTCACCAGAGGTCACCAGCTGCCACCTCCTGTTGTGACAAACTACACCGCTGGTAAACAAGCAAAACGACGTGTTTTCTGCACAACCATTTTTTTTTCTCTCGTTAAAAACCCGCCTTTCCCTTGGGTCAGGTGATCAGCACCAGTACTGGTAAATGGGATCAATTAGCGTAATCATTTGTCCACCAGAGTTATTAAGTGCTCAATGGACTGAGGACACCCGTAGCCCATGACGACCAGGAGTAGGAAGCACTGTTCTAGAACAATCTCTCATTAAGACCTTTCATTAATTATATTGTTCACTCATGTCGCATAGCTGTTCTACGCTATGGCTGCACACATCCGGAAACATGTTTCACGCCTGCATCGCACTAACGCGCCAATCGCTAGTCCTTCAAAACAGCATCATTTTATTTGAAGAGGAACTTAGGGTCGATTTGCTTTGTAAATTAGGATATACTAAATTCGCGTTTGTGTTCAGCACACATGAAGTTGTGGTCTGATAATCTGAAGCAAGCGGATTCTCTGGCGAGTTGCGCTGTCTGTCAGCGCTCATCCTGCAGAATAGGCGAGACGCATAAAAGGCATCGATCCCTGTCTTACGCTAAGGGTCCCCGGGGACCACAGGAGGGAACTCACCTCATCTGTTACCTTTAAACTGAAGGTCACAGCCGTAAATGAGCCAGAGTCATAATTAATCACGTCCGGCACATCTTCACTTCATCTAGAAGAAAGATGAGGAAATGGCTGTGTACAAACGTGACCTTTTGGATGGTGCCGGGGCTTCACGTATTTCAGCAAAGGGAGGGGAGGGGGGATTTTTGGAATTCCTTAGGAGGAAAAAATGCAGGTGGGTGTCAAAGGGGGAGCATCAAATGAAGAACCCGCTGTTTCATATGGTATTTAATCCTGCATGTTTGTGACTTAAAAATGTACCCATAGTATTGTTTCAGCTGAGAAAGTTTATAAGATGATCTGTAGTTACGCGCTAAGTCTAAATCACGAGAAACATAGGAGGGAGTGACAGATGTTGTCACGGAAAGGGAGGAAAGTAGTTTATAGCATGAAAATAAAAGCAAGCACGGCACCTAGTGATCATATTACGACTTACAGTATCAGTACTGTAGGGAAAAAACAATCGTCTTTGCATGTTGTGTTGCTTAAGTATTAAAATTACCGTATTTTATACTGTATTCATACCACGCTATCAAAGTTTGACAATGGACACTTACATTACTGGGAGATTTGCAAATGAGTAATCTCAACGTCCTTTTATGATTAACCACAATTAATATTATCAGAGAGGAAATTGCTCGCGTAGGAAGTCGTATATTGTTAGTTGGGTGACGTTTTTAACTCTGAAATACCCATTAATATCAGACAGATCAGGTGGCTAAAAGGCAACATGTCATACAGCATGTTCTTCTAGAAAAGATTTATTTCTGTGAGAAGTTCAGTATCAGAGCAAGAGTTCTGCAAAAAAAAAAAACACGGCACACTCTTTATTTTTGAAAAGCATCAGCTCTGGTTTCTCTTAATGTGGTTCACAGTAAATGCCACTGCCCTTAATTTTTACCCTCGTAAACACGGTACCACAGTAAAAAACAGAACAAAACGAAAGCCTGGAAATCTCCCCATAGTGCATGACATAGTTCAGCAATGGGGTATTTGAAGCTCGCACCTGTGATCTTGCATTTACCGCATCAAAATGGGTCCATGTCAGAATCATTTATAGGATCCGGTAGCCGTCGTACCTTCTTGCACAGGACGGTACAACAAGGGTTCACATTTTGCAACATGAGACTCGAATCTTGGCCCCGTGCTGCAGTTCTGAATGCATAATCAACAAGTGGAATTTCCAATACTTCTGTAATTATCGGTATGGCGATAATTCCCATATTGATATCCCCTCCGCTCCTGTGTCAGGGGAATTTCACTGCACTCTCTGGAAACCACTCGACACACATGAGACCCCATGAAATGATGTTTACGTTACAACATCACATCTCATGCTGGATATTCATAGCGCCAGCTTCAACGATTTAATAAGCGCTGATGTGCTTACTGCAGCACTGAGTATCAGAGCTGGGGGACTGAATCCTACCTCTGTCTTCTCTTGTACGTATGTAGAGCATATGTTAGACGCATTGGGGTCATTTAGCATTAATGTCCTGTGCGGTTGGTGCCTCTTGACAGAAAAGCACACAGTGATTTACAGAGCTGGTTCGTGCAAGTAACTGTGGTAGGATGTTCAACTGCCTTACATTCAGCACCTGTGAGCCATATCAACACATCTGCCAAATCATAAAGCTTTACAATACGGTGCCATTTACACTAAGGCAGGTCTAAGCCTGTTGGTTTAGTCAAACGTGGCCTTCGGTTTCTCGCCTTACGTGGGCCTGTAGTGCCCTCTGCTGGTGAAGAGTAAATTTGCTTGTCTGCCTGGCTTCACGTTCCGCACGTACAAAAACCACTGGCCCGCGGCGCCAGTCAAATAACGCTTCGTAATATTTAAAAAATGCAAAGAGTAGTTATGCAATATCATTTTAGTAAAAATTAAAAATCTCCTGCAACATTTTGCAAATCTTTTCCGGGGAAAAGCTCTATGACTCAGATAGGACGCTTTTCCTCTGTCCCAAGAACTGACCCGTACCCGAGCCTGTTCTTAACCACCATAAATAGTTGTTAAGATACTCTCCCAATATCCCGTGGTGTTTCTGTGGAGTCCCATCTCATCTTCTGAGACTCCATCCACTGGATGCACCCAATCATTATTATATGAAGTAAAGGTAATTCTCTTGTGCACGCTGAATTTCTGAATTTTACGCTTACCAAACGTTTTATTTATGTATTACCTCTTTTCCGCACTGTAGATTGAAGCAGAAAATTTTGCTGTCAAATTCAAAACATGAAACACCAATAATTCTAATTGAGGTTCAGCACAAAATGCGTGGCATACACTCTCATTCAGTTTGTAACACGTGTCTTTTCATTGCATTGCTCACACTCTGCGTCACGTTCTGCTTGTATTTTGAACACTCGAACGTGCGCTGCTGACTCTCTGCATGAAGGCCCAGGCTGTAACCCAAGCCACAAGCCATGGCGCTGGAGTGTGCATGACGTCATGCCCGAGGGTGAGGGGATGACGTAAGGCGGCACGGCCAGGCCAGACTAATGGAACATCGAGAGTCGTTCCTGTTGATCGCTACATGCCTTTTTCCTCCCTTGCCTGCATTTCCCATGGCGCTCGCTATTACGCCGTTCGGAAGGGGGACAGCTTAACTCCTCTATTTATTTTCTTTTGGTTTTTAGCTTAGGATAGCCGCCTTGTTTTTTATTTTTCTTTTTTATTTCGTTCTCGACCGGCCATGACCGTAGAGCAGAATGTTCTCCAGCAGCACTCGCAGAAGGTGAGCCGGGGGTGGGAAGAGCGAGATCCGAGCGCAGGGCTCCGCTCCTCGACCCAGGCCGAACTGCAGGCCGGGGCTTCGCTGGGCTCCGTGCGCCGGCCTGTGGGCTATCGTAGCTCGCCCACACGGGGACCGCTGTAGCTGTTTCTGCGTCGGGTCAGCGGCAGCCCGGCTTGTGCGTTAGCATGCATGCTAGAATCTTTTGCCCGGGGGGCGTGGGACTGTGTTCCAGCCCGATAAAGTGTGGAGGGTAGCCGCGTTTGAACGGCGAGTCCGCGGGAGGGGCACACCGTTTGTTTACATGGGGCAAATATGTTGGCTGCATGCTTTATACGGCTTTTCACACCTTTAATATGCGTCTGTTTGTATTGCACTCTACGTGTTCAATGCATGGTTTCGGGTCCGTTCTGGTGTTTCGGGCTTTCTTGGGGGGCTGTTTGGCTCCTGACACCATCTCCGGGTTTGTTTACGTTACAAGCCGCCGGCGGACCCGCCCCCCACACCCAGCTCACGGCGTCGCCTGACTCGCGGTGTAACACATACCTCGTAAACACACCTCTCACCTTATTAGCGAGGGGGGGTCCGGATCAGATCCGCGATGATTCCGGGACGAAACGGCCGGATAGTCCTTAAACATATAAACACGTGGTTAAGAGCCGAATGCAGTCCTAGTCAGTTATACGCCTTTAAACTTCTGTAAATTAAACGTTCAAAGTAATAAGAGTAAAACTGCATGCTAATTGTTAATTCTTGATGTTCACTCCTCTCTGCCGTAGGGTTTGCAGTTTTTTTCCCCTTTGTTATTTCTATTAATGGGGTCTATTTATGTCTAAATAGAGTAACACGGGCCACTTTCGATGTTGTCTCATTTAGTGTTTTTCTGGAGGCTTGGTGTAAAACTCCATACGGAAGCCTCAGTGATTTGAATAACTGCTTACAATTAATCAGCCTGACAGTTTCTGGATAGTGCTTGTGAAAGGGGGACCTGTAGGGGGCACCCTTGGTGGCGGTGTGTGGCCACGTGACCGTGCCCTGCTGTTGGTGCTTGCCAACCTGTTCCCCGTATAGCGCTACCCCTGCATTCATGCGAGCCGCTGTGTGATAATCTGCCTGCGCTGGACATCGTGTAACAGCGGCGCACTGCTCGGCGTTCCTGCTCCTGCTGTAATCTCCCAGGGTTGGAATTCACGGGCGTCGCCGGCTCTGATCTTTGGGTATGAGTGAGTCAGCCGTGAAGAGGCCCCGCTGCGCACACAGCGGCGTGTGACTCAACCTGCGAATAGGGCCAGAAATGGGGGCGGGGCTTGGAATTATTTCTGGAACGTATTTTGGGACGGCGTGAGCATTGTGGCTCCTGTCTGGAAACACCAAGCGATCAGAGCTGCTCCTGAGAGATTGTCGGACCTACTTTCTGATGCTAAAAGCCCGTGGCCTTTTTTTGAAGGCAGCTTATCTGTCTGTCTTCCCCCTACCCCTAAAATGCTGTGTCAGACATGTTTCTGGTGTGCCTGTATCAGACTGGACTCTCATCTCATGCTGGACCCATTTCTAGATCAGGGTGATCTGGGTACTGGTGACCCTGCCCTTATTGTTCACCTGTCTTTTTTGCAGCTGGGATAAATTTTTAAACTAGCTGCTGGCTTTCGCAGACACGGAGAGACAGGAGGATGCATGCCGTCTTCTGTCTGTACTGGTGGTAGTGTAAATCATAGTGTGTGTGCGCATGTAGTTGTAAATGGGTGGGACTGTCCTTGGGTCCTCCCACCAGCAGGGGGCGATATAACACCATCTCGCCTGTCATTCCAGCATCAGCAGACCCTGCTGAATCAGTTGAGGGAGGTCACTGGAACCACCGACGTCCAGCTGCTGCAGCACGCGCTCCAGGTACCAGTGGGCCAACCGGTCGGGGGCGGGCCGCACCCACATGCCCCTAACTTCCCGTTTGACACTTCCTGAGGCCCTGCTTCTAAGTAGCAGGGTGTTCTCTGATAGGCCCCGCGGCGGAAACTAAGCGATTCCCGCTTTGGGATGTTTGCACGGACGTTCAGCTGACAAACGGTTTGCCTGAAGCATTTGAGATGTTTCTGCTTGTTTAGTAGTCCGTAAGTGCGCAGCTGACTGGTGTGTCTGTGAGCCGCAGTAATCTCCATCGTGATTACCGTACACATCCACGCAAAAAGGCAAAAATAGATGGCACTCAGTAGCACTTGTACGAAATTATGAATAAAAATAAATGTGTTACATACGTAGATATCAGTAAATAAGGGTTAGGAGATGGGGGTGCTAATAATTGCCTACTGGGGGGCATCTGGTTGGGGGCGCTTCCGAGGATTTACCCTACGGCCTTCCTGCCCGAAACAGGTCAGCAATGGCGACTTGTCCGAGGCGGTGGCCTTCCTGACAGAGAAGAACGGCAAGGTGGCGCCGCAGGACGACGCGGCGGCGGCATACTACCAGACGGCGCAAGGGGGCGCCGGCGAGCGCTACATGAGCGTCGGCAGCCAGGCTGATACCAGTAGGTACCCGGTGGACAGCGATGGAAGAGCGAAAGCTGGGTGTTTGGCGAGGACGGTCGGGACAGGCCAGGGAGTGAGCCTGTTTGCGTCGAAGGTTGTTGGCTCAAATCTCGGGGGATGTTGCTGTTAGGCGTTTGCATTTGAGGCTGCAGACGGGCTCCCGCCTCTTTCGTTTCACAACCTTGTTCCCGCCACGGTTGTGCCCTCCCTTAGACGGGACGGGAAGTGGCTTCCCCTGCTGGCGGTCTGTGTACATGAGGACGTGTGCCGGAGACATTGTTTCAGATGTCATCGATCTGACAGGAGATGACCTGCAGAGGGCGATCGCGCTCAGCCTGGAGGAATCCAGCCGGGCCTTCCGGGAGACGGGCATCACGGACGAGGAGCAGGCCATCAGCAGGTGGGAGGATGCGTCCGGACCCAGCATGGCATCTGTGCGGCCCGCCGCCGACTCTCGTTGTGAGTGTGGTTCCGTCCCGCCCCACAGGGTGCTGGAAGCCAGCATCGCTGAGAACAAGGCCAGCCTGAAACGGAGCCACACTGAAGTGTGGAGCGACTCGCCCAATCCCCATGACAGGAAGCGGCAGGACAACTGCCCCGTGGGGCTGAAAAACGTGGGCAACACTTGCTGGTTCAGTGCAGTCATCCAGGTAAGGAGGGGGGGGTGGGACACAGGGTCGCGACCCCTGCTCTGCAGCGCTGAAGGGCGACAGCTTCATTCATGACGCGTAAACAGAGCAGAAAATAATCTATATCGGAGGGTTCCCGCGGAGCCTCGGGGAGGCCTGCCGGGTTGGTGGCAGCTCATGGCCCCCCCCCGACTGCTGGGCTGCACGGCATGTTGGGAAACAAATGGAGCGATCGACACGGAAACCCAAGCTGGTTGTCACATGATGTTTGCCAGCTGGGTGTGGTTCAGGTCTATGTAGGAGGCGGGGTACTCGGTGTGGGGGAGGGGGGGGCAGCCAGATGGCACGCCTGCCCCCCCCCCCACCCCCCATGTCCTCTCATGCTGTGTTACTGTGGTGGCAGACGTGCAATGGCACACGTCCTGCTCAGAGGATGCGGGATGGTGAGCGTTTGGCTCTACCTGCTGAGTCATCCGCGCGTGCGGCCCACCCCCCCCGTCTCCGCCCGCTCCCCCCCTC
>JAODKE010000152.1:34308-44821 GCA_026779605.1 Mormyrus hasselquistii
AGTAAGATGTTGATGCAGGTCAGCCCCTGGGTGCAAGGATCTCTGTCTCTCTGTTTTTCCTTTGTTTTTTCCCGTTTTCTCCCCCCCCCCCCCCCTTTTTTTCCCCCCCCCCCCCCCCCCCCCGACATGCATGACCACATTCACACCCCATGGTCGGACCATCCCTGTGCCCTGACTTCCTCGCCCGCCACCACGCTTCCCCCTCCCTGCAGGTCCCATACCGGCTCCACGCGGTCCTGGTCCACGAGGGCCAAGCCAATGCGGGTCACTACTGGGCCTACATCCACGACCCGAAGCACAGCTGTTGGATGAAGTACAACGACATCGCAGTGACGCGCTCATCCTGGGAAGAGCTTGTGCGCGACTCGTTTGGCGGCTACCGAAATGCCAGCGCCTACTGCCTCATGTACATCAATGACAAGAAACCCTTCCTCATAGAGGGTGAGCTATCAGGGGGCGGGGCCTGAAGACCTGGCCAGAAGGTGACCGGTTCATAATCAAGCTGGTCTGCCCTCTTGCTCTCTCACTTGGGGGGGGCGGGTCGGTTCCTGGGCCCTGGCCTGGAAGGGGTGCAACGGGCACATTCAGGAGAATGTATCGAGGAGGCCCAAGGAGACTTTGTGTCAGGAGAACCCGAATTCCTTGCTACGCCTCTGACTTGATGTACGGATTTATCATAATTCAGATGATCTTGGGGCACCCAAGATGAGCCACTCGGAAATCGGGACCATTTGAGAGAATTGACCGTCTCCTTGTCTCCCCATGTTCCTCCCTCTGCAGAGGAGTTCGACAAGGAAACGGGGCAGGTCCTCAGCGGCTTAGACAAGCTTCCTGCAGACCTGAAGCTTTACGTCCAGGAGGATAACCAGCTGTTTGAGAAGGAGCTGCAGGAGTGGGACACGCTGCAGACCCGCAAGGCCCGGCAGGAGAAGACGGCACCGGGCCGGCCTGCCGACACCGAGCACAGGGCCCCAGAGAGCCCTGGTGAGTGGACCCGAGCCCTGATCGTTCTGCCTACCCCGAGGCATGAATCTGTGCAAGATGATGGATTGACATTCCCCCCTCCCTGCAGCCCCCCAGCAAGACCCAGAGTACATGGAACAGCCCTCCCCGACAGACGACGGGCGGCACCTGCGTGAAGACACTCAGCGGGCCATCTCCCGGGCTGCGGCCGAGCAGGATGAGATGAACCCTGAGGCCGTGCTCAGCACGGTAAGGCCCCGTCCTCACGGGGCAGCCAGTACCACTCAATCTGGCCTTGCTTTGGCTGCGGTGTTAGCGCCTTTAACGGGCCGGAGGTGTTAGCAGTGTTAGCGGTTTTACCTGGGCAGGAGCTGTTAGCGGTTTTACCTGGGCAGGAGGTGTTAGCGGTTTTACCTGGGCAGGAGGTGTTAACGGTTCTACCAGGGCAGGAGGTGTTAGCAGTGTTAGTGGTTTTCCTGGGCAGGAGGTGTTAGCGGTTCTACCAGGGCAGGAGGTGTTAGCGGTTTTCCTGGGCAGGAGGTGTTAGCAATGTTAGTGGTTGTTCCAGGGCTGGCAATGTTAGCGGTGTTAATGGTTTTACAAGGGCAGGAGGTGTTAGCAGTGTTAGCAATATTAGCGGTTTTAGCAGGTAGATGGTGGTGGTATGATGGCGTGGCTAACAGTGTTAGCACTGGTAGTGGGGTCGATATGTTGGCTTTACCCCTAGCTTTAGAGGTCAGAAGTTTTAGTAGCGTTAGCCTCTGCTAACGGTAGGCTTCTGAGTCCGAGTCCTTGCCTGACTTTCTCTTCACCACATTCATTTTGTTTCTGTTTTAACTTTTTTTGACGTCTCCTTCTCCCCCGTGCCCGCTTTCTCCCATCCGTCTGTCTTGTGTCTTTTCTTCACAGGCCGCCTGTGACGGCCCCTCCACACCCCCTCCCCCTCCCCCCGAGCTCGAGGCTAGCCCCTCTGGGGCCGCATCCCCCGAACTCGCGGCGGAACCTTCTGGGCCGGCGGCCCCCCCCCACCGCGTAGTGGAGGTGGCCATCCCCCACGTGGGCACCTTTGTCATCGAGTCGGAGGAGGGGGGGTACGACGACGAGGTAGCGCCCCCTACAGGAGGCCCCCCTCAGTGGCTCTTGAGGCCTTTCTCATCCCGTCTTTCATGCTGGAGCATAGAAACACAACAGAATCTGCATGGAGTACATTTGATTTAAGGCTCCGGGTTCAGCACTTTTATATTCGTGTACGAAACGTGCTGCTTCCTGAACTGAACAGAACTTCCTAACCGGTTCTCCACCATCTGGCCGCCTCCCGTGGGCACCGTCTCCGGGCCCGGGACTGGTGTCGGCTGTCACGTTACCGAGGGGTGGGTAGGTGGGGGGCGGGGTGCTTACTGTGTGTGAGGTCTCGGGCATCATGGTAATGAGCCTTCCTTCCTGGTTAGGCAATGCTGACCCCAAACATGCAGGGTGTCATCATGGCCATTGACAAAGCCGGGAGTGTGTATGAGAAGGCGGGGCCAGAGGCGGCCTTCTTCAAGGTACATCTCCCCCCCCCCGCATGGTATAAGCACATCTCTCCATCCCTCTGCTTCTGCATGACCACTGACCTGCTGGGCGTCTCCCTCGTTTCCCAATAACCCCCACCCCCCCCCTCTGTGGGGGGGCTGAAGCGCTTGGTCTGTCTCGTCTCTTTCTCACTCCTGGGGTCCGATTCTGATTTTCCGTGGGTCGTCCGGCGGATGTGGCGTGTTGAGCGGCTTTGCACCGCGTTTGCTCCTGCGGGCACGTGTCGGGCAGCTAATCCGAAGGCCCTCTGTGGTGGCGCCGATGATAGGCAGTGTGTGCCCGAAAGGTGTAGTAGCACAATGTGTCCACACGGTGGCACTGTAACTGAAGCAGTGTCTTTTTGTTTATTTTTTGTTTTGTTCTTTTGTGGGGTGCAGCGGATGTCTGTGCAGGGAAGCTGCATGAGAGCTTTTGAGCGCTTGCGTGGCGAGTGTGTGGGCAGCCAGCGCGTCTGGTCTACTAACCTGCGAAACCGGGGGCTCGAACCCGACATCCAGCCGTGTTTTTAGATCTGCATGTTTGCTGCTCAGTGTGCGACCTGAGAGGCTGGTGGCGGGTCCTTGATAGTGTGACATGGTCCGGCTGGGATTTTATGCAGACAGGACGGTTCATGGCAGCCCAAGCGGGCGTTAGGTGTACAGACATGGTCACACTTCCCCCTTGGCACGCTGGGCGATGGGTTTGCTTGCCGGCGGCTTGTGCAGCATTCCTGATGTGTACCACCCCCTCCGCTCTTCCACCCGACCAGGCCTTCAAGGTGGAGTACGCGCGGCTTCTGCGACTCGCCCAGGAGGACACGGCGCCCGAGAACGACCGGCGCCTCCAGCATGTCCTCATCTACTTTCTGCACAACCAAGCTCCCCGGAAGGTTCTGGAACGCACCCTGCTCATGCAGTTCGCTGACCGCAACCTGAGCTTCGACGAGCGGTACGGTGCCGCTCAGCGAGGCGACGTCATCCTGCGCTTTGAAACGGGGGGAGGGGTTGGTTGGTCTACCGTAAAGGTGTTCAGTTTGAATTTCAGCAGTAGGAATTCCTGTCGTGTTTCGGTTCAGCAATAAACAGCGTAGTGTAATTTATCCCCCCCCCCCCTCCCAGAATGGTGCCAGATGCCAGACACATTCCCGCAGCCCTGTCTGTTTCTGTGGCTCATACCGCTGGTTGCAGCACTGGGGTGTAAACAAAAGCTGGGGGGGCGGCCTCACGACCGCATAACCAACCCACCCCCCAGGACACTTTCTGTCATCCTGTCCTACATTTATCTGCTGTAGGGCAGGATTACCATGCACGCTGAAAAAGGGGCGATTTCGGCAGTCGATTATTCATGCCTTGATTTTCTGTTGCCGATGAGCATGGTTCGATGATCCTGTTGAGATTTAGCCTGTTTCTCTCCCAGGTGTCGGAGTGTTATGAAAGTGGCACGTGCCAAGCTGGACCTCATAAGCCCGGATGAGGTGAACATGGGGGAGTACGAGGTGAGCCTGCCGCCTCGTATGCTTCTGGAAGTTTCTGGAGCGTGCAGACAGACCGCGCGAGGGAGGTGCTCCGCTTACATGGCGCGGCGGTGGTTTCATGGTCTACCTGCCAAATGAATCCGGATTCGTACCTTCTGTGTTCCACAGATGTGGCACCGGGATTATCAGTCCTTCCGGGACACCACTGTGTTCCTGATGATCGGCCTGGAGCTATTCCAGAAGAAAAGGTGAGTCGGCAACTTATCTTAACGGTCATTTCTGAGGAGTACGTCGAACTACTTCTTCAGTTTCCTAGACTCAGTCATATGGGTTTTGTACGATTTCCTGGCAAACCCCAATAGCCCTCCTCTCCCCTCCTTGTAATTTCCCAAATCCGCCTGCAGGGGGCAGCAAAGCCTCAGAATTTCCCTACTGTTTCTATAGTACCTAGCGTAAATCCGCAGCACGTATAATTCAGATGGAGGCAGGAGTGATTTAGGTTGCACGGTGTGATTAAGATGTTCAGCTAGGTTGGTACTGGGCCATTCCTCTCGCCTCAGGTATTTCTCCAGGGGCTTTTCCACGGAGAGCGGCCGCTGGTCTTTGAGACCTTTAGCGGGCTCGTCTGGGACATGGCGCTATAAAAACTCGCTTGTGGTTTTGGGGTCGGCGCAAGTGGTGACACAATGAATGACGGCCCAGATCTGTCCCCTGACCGTGATTGTTCTTCCAGAAATAAATAATACACAGTACGATCCATCACCTCGATCTCATATACTCTGTTCTGTGAATCCCCTTGGTTCCTTTGCAGATATCACCATGGTAACGCTGGTTTGTTTGTCCCACCCCTTACCCCCATGTTCTCAGCTATGTGGAGGCCTTGATCTACCTGGTCTACTGTTACCAGTACAACAAGGAGCTCCTGTGCAAGGGGCCGTACCGGGGACACGACGAGGAACTGATCGGCCACTACCGACGAGAGTGCCTGCTGGTGAGCTGACCCCCCTCCCTGCCAACCGGCCGCCGACGGGGCATGAATGCGGGAGGGCATGGTACCATCTTTCATTCACCCATTCACTCACTCAGCCCAAGTGAGCTCTTCTAGTCGTCAGGCCATGGCGTCACACACACGTGTAATGTGTCAGAACACATGCGTGTGCAACCGAGTCGTGTTTGTGACGCCCATGGGTGTACAATCGAGCTTTGGTATCTAGAAGCACTCCCCTCTCTGCAGCCCAGTCTTGGAGGGTGGGGCCGTGTCCCGAGTTGACCTCCCCAGCCGCGCCCGGCCCATGTTGGACCGCGTCCCGCAAACCCCGATAGTCACTTTTTCCGTCCGGCATTAATGGAAGTGCCCGATCCGGCCAGCATGCTGGGAAATCCACACCATTACCGACAGCCTGGCCCGGACACGCCGCCCCATAAACATCCCCTTTGATGTCAGAGTGGGGTGGGAGCGCCCCTACTGCGGGGGCCTGTGTTCTGGGCTTTCAGTGTGCGGTGTGGAAGGTTCCGGAAACCTGATCTGAGAGGGAGGGGGGAAGGGGGGCACACATCACGTGACCAAGGACGGAGCAGCAGTAGGTGACGAGTGGGAAAGCACACAATTATAAATCACAGGTCGGGACCAGTGTTGGGGGGTAATAAATTATTAAGCGCTTAAGTGGAGCGGGGTGCGTGTCGTGCTGAACCAGCAGCGGCTAAGAGGGTCCCGGGACGGGCATTTTTATGGTGCTGTGAAGGAGTGACTGACCACCCCACCCCCCACACACAGAGGCTGAACGAGCACGCGGCGGCCATGTTCGAGTCCGGCGAGGACGCAGAGGTCAGCAGCGGCCTGAGCGTCATGAACGAGCTGGTGGTGCCCTGCCTGCCGCTGCTGCTGGCCGACGAGACGGAGGAGAAGGACATTGCTGCCGTGGAGGACATGAGGAACCGCTGGTGCTCCTACCTCGGCCAGGAGATGGAGCGTGAGTCACGGGGGGGGGCTGGGGGGGTCAGCGGGGGCCGGCCGGTGAGGATCCGGTCACTCGCCCTTTGCTAAACACTTCCTGAGCTTCGCTGTGCTGTTTGCATCCTCTGCACTGCTAGCAGCTGCAAAGTCATTACAGAGCCCATGTGGAAAATTCCTCAAGGCGCAGAGGGGCACTTGTTCATGTGGTGTCACTGCTTCCCCTGTTCCTCATTGGTCGCCCGTGTCAGGTAGTTTGACATTTGCATGCTTTGATTGGTCGCATTACGTTCAGTATTGTGACCAGCCATGATGCTCCCTGAACAATCAGAGCACCCCGTTACTTACCAAAGACCACCTCGAAGCTGCTTCTCAGGCCTGGTCTGCGCCGGGTTCCCAGGACCTTCAGGATGCCAAAGAACCTTCCAGAAACACATGGGTGTGAAGGCCAGGTCAAACCAGGTTCTGATACTCTTCCCTCCCCTTTGGACCCCTCCAGCCCACCTGCAGGAGAAGCTGACCGACTTCCTGCCGAAGCTGTTGGACTGCTCCACTGAGGTCAGGAGCTTCCAGGAGCCGCCCAAGCTGCCCGCCTACTCCACCCTGCAGCTGTGCGAGCGCTACGCCCGCGTCATGGCCTCCCTGAGCCGGACGCCCGCCGACGGCAGATGAACCGCCCGCCAGCTCAGCCACCCGCCAAACACGCCCACTCAAGGACCCGTCTCAGCCCTCCGCCGGCCCTCGCCTCGCCCTCTGCTGGCCACGGGTTGTTCTGCCTGTTACTTCAGTTTTTCCCCTCTCTTCCCAGTATTGCTATAGGTTTCATTATTGTACTTTTATTCCTCTTTCAGTTATCCTGTCAGCAACTGCGACAGCAGGAGGAGTGTGGACATTAAAAAAAAAAAAAAAATTATACGTAAAAAAAAAAAACGTAAGGAAAAAAAAAACGTTAAAATGTAACGGCACCACTGCATTAATAGACGCCCAGTGCATGCTGCTCCTGCGCAAACGAGGTTGACTTTTTTTTTTATTTTTAATTTAATGACGGAGTATTGTTTGGTTGCCCCCACCCTTTTGCGCCCACCTGCCCCCCCCCCCGTCTGTCAGTGTTATCGCCCTTCACCCAGCCCCATGGTGGGTCAGGGGGCGGCGTCCGCAGCGGCTCCCTCCCCCCGGACTGTGCCCTTCCGCCAGGCTCCGGCGCCACACCGCGGCTTGTTAATACTCCCAGAGAATAAAGTTTTATTTATGGCCCTTTTCGGCCAAGTAGCTGCTGCTGACGTGGTCTGTCGTGTTTGTGAAGGCAGAGCTGGTGGTGGGGGGGTGTAGCGGTACTCTTCCAGCGGATGGGGGACGGCGATCCCCGCGGTGCCGATCCCGGCGTCCTGAAGCGGGTCCTTCAGAGAGAGGGGGGGGGGTGCAGACGCTTCTCTCGCCTCTTGCTCTGCATGTGTATCCCTGTCTCCATTTGAAACTGGAACATCCCCTTCTACAGAAAAACATTTAGCCTACAGCTACATTTATTTAGCAAGCGCTTTTGCCCGGAATATAAAGACGCCACGGTGCTTTTGTGGTGTTCGCCGCAATGTCGAAAGGTTTCCGACACACAAAGACAAAAACACGTTTTAATGCATTTTACAGAGTATTAATGTCATTATTAGAATGTGTTTCTTTAGTTTTAAATTGTATCCACAATCGTGAAATCAAAACTTTATAAATATTATATTTTTCTACCGTAATCTACAACTGCGAACGATAAACACCAAGCTTCAAATGCAAACAGAACATGAATTTATGAGCGTTAATGGGGCCTGAGATCATTTTTTGCCCTCAATCAACACTGGAACAGACTGGACCGGTCATATAAACACATCTTTGCTCCCCGTTAGAGACACGCTGGTTTTAAACACTTCCTTTAATCGCACAGAGTCGCCGCAGAGCGTTAACGATTAGATTATGATCAGAAGAGTTTGCAGGCTTTTTTAATGTGGATCATCCACCCCCTTCAAACCTATAAAATCACATTACTGACGCCTCCCCGGACTAGGTCTGTAATTAGAAAAGCGCAGAAAGTGCCAGAGTGTCGGGACTTTGCGGGAAGTCCGTCAGGTTCCTGTGGCGATGATTTTAAATTTGAACACTTGCTTAGGTCACCTAGGGGTCATATCGCAATATACGTCTTTATGGTTTCTAGATGCTTCCGCGTGCCCCTCCGACATTCCGAAAACAGAATTTGTCGTCTGCGTAATACCCGTAGTTTACGGCAACATAGCTATGTGAAGCCTGGGATAGGTTCGAGGCCCCCATGACCCTATCCAGGATAAGCGGTTGATGGATGGATGGATGGCTGGCTGCCTTCAGGGACTAAGTTCAAATGACGCAGAACATTTGAGCACTATTTTATCTGTTCTGAAGAATCGTATTTCGATTTCTGATTGACGTTATGAAGTGATTGAAACGCAAAATATATATGTGTGTGTGTGGAGCGACCTTCGAAAATGTTGGACCTCCACAGTAATGCAAGGCGCGTGGCAGAATAACGCAAACTTTAAATTTACTTGAATATCGGTATATACTTTGTGTCTTGGGTGGGATATTTTTTAGTTTGTGTTTGCAGGCATCATGCTGCTTTTCTCCCTCAGAGCCCAGAAAATATATCTATCTAATACCATCGCCGTTTCAGCAATCGGTGTTTTTTTTTCCCTGGTACTTTCCCCGTTATATTCATTAACCGCGGCGATATGAAACTGCAGTGTGTGTGTTTTATTGAACAATTATTGTCTGCCCTTACCGCAGTTACCAGACTGATGTTATTTACACCGTCCTGCACTGCGGCCAGAGCAGAACCGTGAACAGGGTTCAAAAAGGGGAGGTAGTGTGTGGTTATGATTATGCTTAAATGTTAAATAGTGGCACCAAATATCACATTCCCTTCTTAAAACAATGAGTACCACGTTCGATGTATTGCCGTTTTATGTGGTGATATTAGTATGTGAAACATTTTCATTGGAAGTGTTGCCGCTGAAATTTTAGTGTTGATAAGTGGTGATTATTTTGTTGCCAAATAGTAGACAAGATCGCATTTTAAAATAACTCCTTAACACTGAAAATGAAGCTATCCCCAGACAGGCATCAGTTTCTCCAGTTACCGGGCCTCTCTGGTAATCAGGTTAGGGTAGGTAATGAGGTTTGGCTGCCGCTGTGAATCGCAGCTATTTCCGGAAGCTTCTATGCCTTTTTATGATCAGTCCTCTTTAAAGTGCAGACAAAATATATCTGTTCAAAATGATTCCCCAAACCCCCACCCCCATTTCTGGCCTGTCACACTTCAGTGATAACAGCCAGACGTTTCCATGGTGATCTTTCATTGTTTGGGCCGTCTAGACACCGGTGACACCTGACTGTGGCCTCTCAAAGCCTGCAAAGATCCGGTTTGTCTGGAAATCAGTGGCAGGGCTTTGGGGCCGCCATCCCGGTCCCCGTCTCCCGTCGTAAGGAGATACGAGCTGATCTTCTTTCCCCTCCTTCCTGATACCGCCTTCTTCACTTGCTCCTTGAGGTTCTCTGGTCTGTCTGCTCACCGTTGACGGTTTCTGAGGCCGCTTTCGCCTCCCCTGAACTCCTCTTTCGTTGCGTGTCGTCCAGCAAATCTGAAGCATATCAGTGCCTGTGTTTATACTCTGATAATGGCTAAATATGGTCACTGGAATTAATTTGAGGCTCGTTCTCTGACGTGGACGGTAATTACGCCAGGAGAGCGCCGGCAGAGCACTAAATCGGGAAGATAAGCCGAAGCGGCATCGGATCGCCGATCACATTCTGTTGCAGTTACTTTGGTTTTGCCGCTCCTGTTTAATTGGCTCGTTCTGGCCCCTTTGTCCCCGATCTTCCAAAGATTCAGCCTGGATTTCGTCTTTTGCTTTTCCCTCCTGAATCCAGTCAGTTTTCCAGCGAGTCCCAACCATGTTGATGTCGACGGTTTCCCGACACACCTACTTGCATGTCATAGAAACACACCATTTCAGAGAGGTGCACGTATTCACGCCCCTGGTTGGTGAGACGCTCTGGTTTGATGGTTTCCACCTCATATCCTCACACCGTCATCCAACGCAAAGATTAAATTTGAACATTTTTTTGGCATTTTTCAGCTCCGTAAACCGACTGCCCCCTCGGATAAACCCCAGCTAGCCGAAAGTGGACCAGCACCGGCTCTCAAAGGGGGTCAGTACCGTGCTCTGGCTTCACTGCACAGTATCTCTGAGTTGGAGAGCAAGAAATTCTGTGTACAATATCTGGTCATTTCCCAGCTTATCGTGGTTTTTGGTGCTCAGAGGTCGAAATAAACGGACCCTGGGAATGATGCAGGTTACTTTACGCCAAGCTGTGTTCTGTAGTCCGACGGGTCGGTCGTCTCCGCAGAAAAATGCCCGTCTCGGCTCAATGCAAGGTTGGGGTTTTCAATGCAGTTAGACTCTGTGCTCAGGCATGCTGGGAAATTTGTGTGTGTGTGTGGGGGGGGGGGTGTCAGGCACCATTGTCAGTAGCTGTGTTGGCACCTTGGCATCTGCATGACC
>JAODKE010000153.1:8507-34631 GCA_026779605.1 Mormyrus hasselquistii
CCCGGGGGCGCCCGGGGGTTGCCCCACCGGCCCCACCGCCCCCATAGGTTTCCCCCCCTTCTCCCCCCCCCCCCCCCCCTCCTGAATAAGCACTAGGCTGGGAGGATCCAGCCAGTAAGATTGCAGAGACAGCCCCCGCGGAGGTGTGCCGGGAGGGGCCCCGACCGCTAATGACAGGAGGAGAGCGCCTGAGCGGGAGAGAGAGACTAGGGGGGATGGCGGACGGGAGACAAAGGAGTTTGGCAGAGATGGAGGGAGAGGAAGAGGAGGGAGGGAGCGAGAACTGGAGCAGAACCGGTCAGAGCGATGGGCAAAAATGGACAGGGAGGAGGGGGCGGATACACAGACACATGGACACACGGATGCACACATACACAGATGCAGAACAGAGGACGGCCAATCGGAACACGGGGATGAGATAGGCGCAGAGCCCAGCTCCACTCAGAGCACTATCAGCGTTTGACCGCACCTCTAACCGGTCCACGGTTTTAGCGCCAGAGCAGAAGGGGGAGGGAAGTCAGGGAGGGTAAAGGGCTCTGAGGACAGCAGCTGGCTGGGCACTGGGAACGGCACCCCCTGCAGGCCGAAGCCTCTGTGTACAGTGACAAATAACAGAACTCAGCACAAAGCAAGGGTTTCCAAAATGTAACACTGTTACAGGCTGAAAGGCAGTCCGCCACATCATGGCTACCAGAGCCGGCCCACATCCCCGGCCCAGACCCTCAGCTAAAGTGCAGAGCAGGGGCTGCACACCCAGAGCTTAGACCCGGTGGGGCAGAAGAAGGTCGGGGAGCAGGTGAAGCATCACAAGTGAACCGCGTGACCCCCCCCCCCCCCAAACCCAGAGTCAATCAATACACCAACAAACAGAAATCCAGAACTGGGCCACAATATAAAAACAAGGAACAAGCGAATGAAGCCAAGGCTTAGGGGGGAGGAACCATGTGATGGGGACAGTGAGCCACCAGTGCCCCCCCTCTGCTGTAACGGACGGGGCTCCCATTCACAAGTACGGTGTGCCGGCGGCTGGAGCTGCCGCCTGGATGCCGCGCACGCGCTCCGCGCAGACGCCTCGTTCGGCGCACGACCTTGAGGCTGGCGCGCGGGACTCCATCACCATGGCAACGTCGCTCTGCACAGCCAGTCACAGCTGGATACGACCATCACCCCCACCCATGCATGGGCACTGTCCCCCCCCCCCCCCCCCCAACACACACCTCAGATTTTACCAGCAGTGGCAAGGATGACGAAAAACCCCCCCGAAACATAATGATAATTGAGACCATCTGCAGCAGCCCCATTTCAGCAGAGACGGCCTTGGAGCCACAGGGCCGTTTGGTCGGCCTGCACAGCGGCGGGCTCATGCAGAGCAAGGCGGCGTGTCGGGCTGCAGGCGAGCCGACACACTCCCGCACACAAAGACAGGGCACCCAGATCCCGAGCCTTTGCAAAATACAGAGCGACAGCTGAACAGAGGACCTGCACGCAGGACTGAGGTTCCACGAGGCACGTACCTACGCAGAAGCCCAAAAACGGCCGAGACGCAGCAGCCGCTGTGGCACTTAAGGGACCCCCACAACACCAGAGCACCTTCCCTGGCTTCTTTGCAACATGCAGACGGGCCCCGGCGTGGACAGACACCAAGAAATGTGGAAAAACCAGGCTCGGATCATGAAGGAACTAACAATAGCATGAGCACGAGTGCACAAACACACAGACACACCTGCCAACACGCTAATGAGCAATCGACAGCACGCACAAACATGTCTGCTAACATGCTAATATGCGAGTGAGCACAAACGCACACACATGCCTTCCCTCATGTTAACAAGTGAGCACAGATGCTAACATGCTAACAAGCAAGCAATAGCACACATGCCTGCTAGCATGGTAATGAATGAGCGCTAATATAGACCACACACCTAGTGACATGCTAATGAGTGAGTGATAATCCACAAACAAGTCTGCTAGCATGATGACGGACATGCAGTAGCACACATGCACAGCTGCTGGGTTCAGGGGGCTGTCAGCACACATGCCATTGTTAAGTCTGCAAATGCAATTATTATGGACACAGCCTAATAACAGACAGGAGGTCTCCAGGAGAACCATTTTACAAACAACAACCTAATGCCACCCAGTGTTGAAAACCAGTGACCTGATGTCAGCATTATTTTAATGACACGGATTTGAAAATACTGAATAAGGAGGCAAGCTGACTACAGAAATTAAAAAGCCCCATCACCGAAAGGCAAGAAACAGGACATAAACAGGCCCCCGACACCCTCGAATGAAGAACTGCAAGTACTTTGGCTCCATAACCAACCCAAGGGAGCATGGGTGTACTGAGAGCCTCCTGCCTAAGAGAGAAGCCCCCCAGGGAACTGCACTCTGGCAAGGAGGACGGCCACAACATTGCATGCACGAGTACCCCCCCCCCCCTCCATTAATGGCCATGGACCCAAAAATTCAATTTGCACCCAACTCCTAAGTGTGAGGCCAAGGGGCCCAGCCACCGGCTGCCAGCACGTTCCAATACATTCTACGACCATACGGTGCACATGAAGACACAAGCTCAGCCGGGGGCTCCACGACTGAGAGACGAAGCTCTTCGTGTGTGAACCCCGGCTCAAATGAACTATACAGCTCTAAAACAGAAGGAGAAAAAGAAAAAGAGCAAAGGAGATGCTGTCAGCGTGGATTGTGCAGGCCACAGAGCCGCCACGTGCCAGCTAGAGGCATGCTCTCCGCAGCTAGACCACACTGCGACTGCAGCTGCCTGCTCTGCACCCACCAGCGGTTTAAAACCAACGGTTACCTTTTCAACTAGTTAAATGGCTGAATGTTTAAGCCTTCGATTTGGTGAAACCCACTCCGGGAAGCCAAGCATCGGATATGAAGCCGTAACGTTCAAATTCCAACTCCACAGCCATAAAGACTACGCCACCTGCTGGCCAGGACAGTGATTGCAATGTAACTTGTTCGCTGATGGAATGATCAAAAGACGGTCTGACCCGGTGATGTTGGGGGGGGATGTCACTAGCATCGCTGCAAGAAAGGCCACCGTCACGGCGAGGGAACACTTGTCACCCAGGGCCCCAGATCAACCCCCGGCAGTTATGACACACCCTGCTGCCCTGCCACTCAGAAGTACCCTATCACCAAGTAACAACAGGTTGCCAGGGAAACCTACCAGCCCACGCATGCAGCACACACTTCAACTTAAGGACCCACCCTAGAGTCATGCCACTTTATGCTTAAGTAACAGCTAGACAAAACAATTAAAGGAAAACCACAAATGAAAAAGGGCTACTGTTGCATACAGTTAGAGTCCGACTAAAGCGACACAATCACCAAAGCTTTTTGGAAATAGCTGGGGTGTTGAGCACTGTGTAACCTCTGCATGCAACAGTGCGCAGGCACTAAAACCCAGGCAGTAAGAGGCAGGATGACACAGAAACAGCGATTCATGCACTGGTGGGTTAAGTACAACCGACAGCCCAGCCCTAAGCCTTACAACCACAGCGTGGAAGACTGTCAGAAATGGTTGGACAGCTCTACTCCTACCTTGAAAATACATCCTAATATAGCTAATTACCATCTTCTACATGCAAAATAGCGGGCAATTTACTAGAACAGAGAGATAAACAGTAACAGGACACAAATTAAACATTTAGAAACAATAAAATAAAATATTAAGTCTCAAACTTCCAGGTTAACCTGAAACTATGTCAGTACCCAGTGAGAACTGGTCATTGTTTCCTAAGGGGAACCAGGACACATTTTAATGTTAAAAAGTGGTGCGATGTGGGACATCGCTTCCTAGTGGTCCTCTGTGTGTGAGAAAGCCAGGAAAAAAATGATTACGGTGTTAGCGAGGTACACCCTGGGTTTGTGACTGGTGGAGAATGTGAGTGCCTGCCTGCACGCACACGTGTATGTATATGTGTGTGTGTGTGTGTATAGGGGGGCTGCCACCGTCCCTTTGTCACCTGTAGAGTCCCCATGCAATCTGCTGCCCCTCCTTCAGCCCACAGCAGAAACAGATGGCTGTGGCACCCGGGGAAGGCATCGACAGACGCTCAGTGTTTTTAAAATCATTTCTACTTCATAATCCCGCCGTACTTAAGAATCAAAGCAGTTTCTGAATGATGAACAACGTGCTGAACGGCAGCCGGCCGCCGGCATTAACCTCCACAGCCGTGACCATTAAGCTCAAAGCGGCAGCAGAGATTCACTAAGCCCCGCCGGCCCTTTGTCAGCCCGGAGTCTACAGTGACCGAATAAAATTACGGCGAAAATCATCATCGTTATTAAGCCATATTAAACCACCATTAAGTCATTCAATATGGAAAATGCACACAGTGCGTCTCAGATTTCAACTGCAATTGAATGCGCGAATGCAACGATGTAAACACTTCCAGAAACGTGCACCTCTGCAATGCATCGGAAACATTCATGTTTATTCCCCTCGGACCCTGGAGCTCGGCCTGCGCAGCGCGGCGGCATCGGCCGACAGGACTCATCACGTCGGGGAAAAGGTCGCAAGCCGGTGACCGCCGCCCCCACCCCCACAGCCCGGCACCACGGCCACACAGGAGCAGAGCGATTTATCACCGTGCATCTATCGGCAGCCAGGCGGCTGTGCACAGTGATCGTGGGGGGGGGGGGCGGGAGATTCGCCCAGCAGAGGCATCACAGACCGTTGGCCAAGAGTCGGGGCAGCCCCCCCTACACACACACTACCAGCCGAGACGGCGGCGCTTTTTCCGGGGGGCTACCGGGGGACAGTAAAGTGCCCCCGCTGATTTATAAGGACACTTGTAAGCTGCACACGGAGTCCACTGTGCCTCGGTCCGAGTGGTGAAATGCACCATAAATATTCTATTCAAGTTAAAGTTTGCAAGTCGCGACAGCAGAAAAAACACCTTTATAATCCCCCGCACAAACTTAAAAAAATGCAAGCGTGACGTAAAGGCCAGGGCGACATTTTACGCGAATAAATGTTTAATACCGATGCTGGGTATTTAAAGGGACTACCGTAAGGCGCGCGCATGCCGAAGCAGCACAGCCCAAATGCTGATAAAGTTTGCAAAAGAGATCAAACGGCGTTAAGCACCACATTGCGCAAATATCTACCTATATTTCCAACACTTGCCCAAATGCCGAAAATGTTTTGGGTTTGCGTCAGAAAGGAGAGAGAAAAAACTTTACAAAATCTTGGCAGGTTTTGAGCAGCCTTCACTTAACTTAATGTAAATAGACATACTATTACTGGCGGGGTCGGGAAAGTGAGCCGCCTATTTTCCAGCAGATTATTGCTAAGTAACATTTAAATGCATCCTTAAAACACTGGGACTGACGCGGCGCGACAGCACAGACTGCGATATGACTGTAAGGTAGCTGCTGATATCTCACCAAAGTCGATCTTCACATTTTTCAAAACGGATTGTGACTAATCGAGTAAGGCCAAAAATCTCACGACCCGGGTCACACAACATGTAGTAAATGAAGCTACTCCGGACCTACCAGTTTCGGTATATTCCTCACAGCTCAGCAGTTCCTTTTTTCCCTCACTCTTAACTCTCCGCCATCTTCAGCAGTGTTTGTTTAAATGGGAAACACTCCTTAAGCGCAAGAAGGCAGTTTGTATCGCGCCGAAGTGCATCATGGGAAGTGTAGGGGGGAGCTTCAAAAGCAGCCTCCCTGGTTCTGGATGTACTCCTTAAAATAGACTACAAATACAAGAATTCCATTAGACGTTAAACAGAGCAGAACTAGAGATGGCTAGAAGGCAGTTTTTATCGTGCCGATGGTCATTATGGGCAATGTAGGCGTGCGATGCAGACCCAGCCTTCCCGGTTCCTGACGTCGCCTTGAAAAAGGACTACAAATACATGAATTCCATTAGACGTTAAACAGAGCAGAACTGGGGACGGCTAGTAGTAACAATATAGCAGCAAAAATTCTGTATTTATTTTGTACGATCAAGATCTGCCGTCGTATTTTCTCATAATAGATCAGATCAACTAACACATTAAAATTAGGCGGCTGCAATTTTAAGTTAAAGCACTGGGTGTATAACGTAGTTAGGTCATGAAATTTTTTTGCATCTTAATTAAATATTCATGAGGACTCGCATTCCTGATTGTCCACGTTTCTGTTAATTGCAACTTTGACGGGTATCTTATTTTCGAACAGTTATGTCCTTTATTGAATTTCACAGAAAACCACAAACATGACGCCCAACAATAAATACTCTCGACAACTCAATTTTACCATTTTTTATTCCTCTACTTACACAATTGTCTCATGATGACATTCCGCATTTTAGGCAATCTTTTCCGTACAAATAGGCTGCAGAGCATGAAAACGTAGAGTAGGACCAGCGGAGCGAAAAGCAAGTGACACTGAAAATACATACAACTGTGAGATCTCATAACAGGATAGCGAGGTGATTTTTCGCCAGTCACAATAGAAGTGTTCAAATCGAAAGTAAACTCTTCGAATCGCACAAAAGTAATGAGCTTCAGTAGAGAGTTCCAATCTATTAATCATTTTTAATTAATCTATTCATCATTTTTATATAATTTAAGTAGTTCAAAAGGTTCAACCTTTACGGCAACAACAACCACAAGAACATTAATAATTATATTAATAATGTTGATGATGAAATGACTATAACAATGAATTTTGATGATAGTGGTGACTTGACGATGCATTCCTTTCCATTTAATTAAAATCCATATAGTACAACTGACACATTTAATGCATGTGTACACAACCACAGTCACGGGTATGAAGGCAGTATAATCGTTATTTTATCAAAGGTCAGCACAGAGTCGCATTATTTACGCCGATAACCTTGTAAAGAAAGAAAAAATGTAATTTTCTGTGCATTGCCTATGACTCTAGGCGGATGGGATGGGAGTCCCACGCCAGGAGTGACTGGGGAATCCGGGGGGCTGCGCGACCCCAGGGGCCCGTCTCGTCTTCCCGGCGCGAGATAGCGCCAAGCCGGTCTCCATGGTGATCCAGGGCGCACCAGTATAGGATTTCAGCTGTTCTTTGAGAAGGAGAGAGACAACGTTAAAAGAAGGCGGGGGGAAGGGGAAGGAGAAGCAGAGGAAGAGGGGAGGGAGGTCGCGGAGAGATGCACTCCCCAATTAGTCCACACTCGCAGCTCCCTGCATGTGCATATTTGAGCGTTATTGTTATATAAATGCTGCCCCGATACACAATAACATACACATATTTCCAAATTAAATATACATGTGGTGGGCGACAGTGAGACATAGAAACAAAAGACTTAAGGTGTCGCACTAAATTAATCGCTCGCTTTAACGCCTTTCAAAAAGATGAACAAAAGGCGCCTTAAAAAGCGCAAGCGCATTGCCGCGGATCGCTTGTAATACCCCCGCTTCGACAAATTCATTTAAGGTGAATCAACACAAAGCAAATCATTAAAAAAAACTCTTAACTGTGTTAAATCTTTGGCATATGTTGAGCAGTGCTAACAGGATGCATAGAGGACTCTTTGTCTCATACCTGGCTTTGTTTAGCTTAATTCATTTATAATAATGTTTGATAAATTCGTTAGCACCTCTGCGTCTATTAGATGTAATGTTTACTCTTCGTTAATATCATTATTTAGAGAGCATTGTTTCCTCTCCACAAAGCCCCAAGGATCTTACAACCCCCCCCAATGTAAAACAGACTGTTTGATGGTCCAGATGACTCCCCACTCCCCTGCCGTGAGATTCCACACATTGCTTTACCAGCGTTGTCCACCTTTGTGCTGGTCAGTTCCACACCCTGATCTGCTTTCACCACAATGCTGATTTTGCTTCAGGTCACAGTATTTGCTCGGCTGCCCAAATAAATGGCTGCATGGCAAACACACCCTCACAATCATTTCAGAGTAGATACTGACAGAAAGAAGCATTCAAATTAAAATCTGTTTAGTTGCTGTTACTTTTTAAAAGATTCCCAAATTCGTTCTGCTGCATCCATATCAAGAATTTTTATTTGTCATTGTGCAAACAAAAGTACAACAAAATCTACTAACAGCCTCCATAACATAAATAACTTGCATTCATACACACATATTACATACATAACATATCAAACAAACATAGCATAAAATAAATACTTATATTGTGCTGCACACAGTAGAACTCAACAATATGGTTGCAGCCTGCACAGGGAAAGTAATGTCGAAATGATATCTCTGGCCCTCCTTTTCCTCTTGCCGCCACCCTTAGGCACCTTCAGAACAGTCCTTGCCTTTGGCCAATCAGCATCAGTTACTAATACCCTATAAAAGCCCCCAAGATCCATCAAGAGGTGGATATGATCCCCTCAGGAAGACCTGTGTGCAAGCCCCAGGACTGAGAAACTGGAGCTCAGAGATGAAGGTGAATGTGCCAGATATGAACATGGCTTATAAGCACATACATGCATCAATACCTTTATAAGTATAATGAAATAAATAACGTATGCTGTCTTCTGAGGGAGTGGTGTCCTGTCCAGAGTGACCCCCGCCATATGTCCTGTGCTGCCTGGGATAAGCTCCAAGCCCCCATCACCCTGTATGGGTTTGGAAAATGAACAGAGAGATGGATGGTTGAAAAAAATTCTGATTATAGGGGAAAAATCATCTTCATTGTATGGCTGTAACGACACAAAACTACCAAAAAAATCCATCTAGAACTTTGCGGTTTTCCAGTTCAAGTGTAATCACAACACAAACGCAGTAATAACACAGTGCTGATTCGGTGGGTTCACTTCAGTCCACTTAGGCGCTCCCATTAGGTCTAATTACTTAAGGGCCATGTGGCAGAAGCTGAGCCAACGGCTTCTTTGCCAGAGAGGCTATTATTCGATTAGTATTCAGATGCCGGGCTGCACAGTGGGAAGGTGCTGGAAAGCACTTCTATGGGCTCAAATACTTGTGATGAGTAAAAAGAAGTAATTAATATCCCTTTGAGGAACTATGGAATTGATATTTACATTGTTAACTGGCTGTACAATATATAATTGTATGCTTGTTACCTGGTCTTAAGCGCGGGAGCAGAACCTTACCTGGAAAATGAATGTTGAACCATTAGATCCTGGGTTCTAATGGAGACCATATTATCATCACTGGCTTAAAACATTTCCTGTACTGCTGAAAAAAGTTTTGTGTGCAAAGTAGTGTTGGGAAAATCCCACTCACAGGATCAAGACCAGACAGCATTCAGAATGCAGACATCCAGTTCTTTTATTCAGATTCATCACAATTCTGTACCTTTTTGGTCTGTGTATAAAGCTAGGCATCTACTGTAGGATCATGGGTGACTTCTTCAAGCACGGCACCCCTAGGCTCATCCTGGAGTGTGGATTTGAAGGCCTCGGTCTCCAGTCCTGCCCCCAAGCTGGCAGGTACATCAGCAGGTGGCTGCTGTACATCGAAGAGACAGCAACAAGCTGCTAGTTATACTTTGTTCATGAACTGGACATCCAGATTATCAGGATGAAGGATCATTGTGAGCCTGCTCATCAGATAAATGTGTTCAGCTTGCCTAGGATACAGTATTATGCTTTATTCACCTGCACAGTTTCAATATTTCCTGAAAAGGATAGAATAGATGAGAATATCTTTTTTGTCAATGTACATGTACGACAAAGTTATGAAGCAATTCAGGCTGATTTCGTCCTGCAGAGGTACAGCTGTACTCCTGCCTAGAGGATAATAAGACAGGGGACACACAGAGGGACACAAAGAGGGAGATGAGCAGAGTCAGACAGAAACACTCCAAAAAGGACACAGACAGCAAAGACAAGTGCTCTCTGCTATATCGCCTGTCCACTTAGCATTCAAGGCAGGCAAGACTTTCTAGGGCAGCAGCACACTACAGCACGTAAATAAGATGGGAGCAACTCCCTGGCCGCATGTAGGAAGAGATGCCCAGCCAGAAGGGCTCCCTCAGCCATTCCTCAGAGGAAGCTGTCAGATGGACAGTGCAAGAGGGAGCCGTCCTTCTACTTATGCTTAAATGAAGCTCTTGCTCACCACAATTTTATTCTGTTATTTTTTTCCTGAGTACCACATCTTCAAATTTGAACCTGTCACAAAAGTTACCAATGTCATGACTTGCAGGACAAAAGACATGAGGGCAGGTGTTGTGGTGAAACAAAAGTAGATTTTTGGAACTTAAAGAACAGAGTCTGGAAATAAATAGAATAATGAGGGATCAAAAACTGGAGGAGTGGAACAAGGAAGGGCATAGGCAACAACAGGGTTTGATATCAGTGACTGGACTGGGCAACACAGGACTGGGAAGCTCGTAAATACGGGATTAATGAGGGAACTAACAAGAGGCAGCTGGGAGTGATTTCCATACGAGGGTTAGGAACGAGAGGCAAGATGAGAGTGATAGGTATAGCTTGTTAGGGCCATGACAAGGAGGAGATGGGCAGGAAAATGACAACCAACATCCACTGCAAGCAAGGCTGCATCAAGACAAGCTGTGCTGTAACAAGCAGCTACATGTCATTGCATAGCTTGTGAAATCATACAGCAGATATCTTAGCATGCATCCATTTTATAAACACTTATCCAGGGTCACAGAGGGGAGAACACATAAACTCCGCACACACAAAGCAGGAGTGGCTTTCAGACACCCAGCCCTGGAGGTGTGAAGCAATAGTGCTGCCCACTGAGCCATATTATACATGCTGTATAAACACAAGAGCCCTCTGCCATTAGTGTTCTGAAATAACCTGAGTGGTAAAACCTGTCGCGTGTGTGAAAGAACCTGTCTAAAGATGTGAATATTTTAGTCATGAGTGAAGTACCTGTTTTTAACTGTACATGTGTTTGTATGGTTGACAGAAACAGGAATGACAAACCAGTTGATGACTCAGTATGAGTCTGCTGTGTTTGTGAAAGGTAAAGAGGACAAAATCTATGAAGAAATCTGTGTTGTATATTTGTGAGACCAAGAGATGAGAAACCCCATGAACGAATCTGTGCATGTGTCGCATGTTTGTGACTAAAACTTGAGTTTTGATGAATGGAAATTTGCCTAGTGTGCCAGAGATACTTAGGAATGTCGTGCATGAGGGAGGCAGACTGAGGGACAAACCTGTGAATGACTTTGTTTTTGTGGAGTTGGAGTGAGAACGGGGCAGTGCGTGGGTGCCAGTTTTCAGTGATACCAGAGCCAATCCTGCTTTCTTCCTGGTTTCAGAAAACCACAAAGGAATGTGTAGTAGGGTGGGGAGGAGGGTTAGGGTATAGGGGCTGGGTGAGAGGTGACACACAGCTCTCTGCCCAACTATAAACCTGAACCGGAGTGGAATGGCTGTAAACCGCAGTCAACCTCTGATTGACCTCCCTGAGGAAGCCTGTCCAGGTCGGTCAGTATGACGGGTGCTGTAGTATCGTGACAGTGCCATTGTTACATTTAGTGCTGGGCTGGGCTGCGCAGTACTTCAACGTTTGTAAAAAATGGACAGTTTGTGATTGTATGATAAGTTTAATTCACTCGCTTCCTCTTGTCTCTGTTCCAGAGGCTGCCTGAGGACACCCAACACAGTGTCACATGGGTGGGTGGGTAGGCTAGTAGGAGGTTCCACCTGGCACTTTGCAGGCAGCCACGAGTGCAGCCAGGGTAATGGGCTGCGATGGGTTGTGTCGGTTACAAAGATATACTGACTTCAGGTGTGACTGTAGCTCATCGGCGCCCCCGCCAGACCACTTTCGCCATGCTCAGTAACCCCTGTTCCCCACCGCTTTGGTGCATTTTATTTTAAAAAGATGGTACCTGCATAGCGAACACGTTTACCTAATGTACACACCAGTAAAATCTCACGTTTGTCAAATTATGAAGCTTGATAAAGTGTCAAGGGTACAACTCCACCCAGCGACAGCAACGTTCTACCTAGAATGCTACATCAATCAACAAATCATGAAAATCAAGAACTCTGCTTTGCTCCTGCAGTCAAAAGACATGCAGTCAGGATAGCTGGTGTCCCTGAATCACCTGTTAATACAGTGCGATCATGTGGGAGATACAGTGTATAAGTGTTTGTGTGCCCGGTGATAGATACCTCATAAAACATCAACCTTACCGAACATCTACCTTACAGAACATTTATTTTATAGAATAACTACCATAAATAATATCTACCTTGCATCTGGCCAAACTAGTCAACCTGCCCTTGTTGAGTCATGGGTAAAAAATCTAAAAAGGTTGCATGATTAAGCACATGTGATGCTATTATTTAAATGTAATGAACAGGATAATGAGACACAAACAGAGGAGAAAGAACAAGGATAATCAGGATGAGCAGGAGCTCACACCTATCACAAAAAACACTGAAGGTGTTTCAACTTGAAAATATGTTACCTCACCACTTTGATATTTCAATAGGGTCAAATTAGGGAGTCTACATCATCTACATATACTACAATGACTACCACTATAATACTGCACCCTCTTTCTACTGAAAATTTTTAGTGTTTAGCCTGTTATGACCACATGCCCATAGATATGACAAAAGGTACCGAGAAGAACCAGTGTATCCTTCCTGGAATATGGTTACTGGGATGCACGCCTCGAGTCACACGTGGTGGCCAAGCCACCCATATAACCCAGACAGGATCAGCCTGAATTGGCTAAGTGAGGCCATCTTGTGGCCTTACGACCCACAAGGTGAAAGGTAAGGGCAATGGCCATGAACACTGGGTTTGGGACTAATGACAGCAACAGGAAACAGCTGGTGAACACGAGGAATTCACACGGGGTAGATGAGGGGGCGTGGCACATGGGAGGAGCAGACTAGCGGGGCATGACAGAACCCCAACCCCCCCCCAAAGGCGTGAACTCCAGGCGCACCTAATGGGGTCGAGGAATGGGACTGGGACATGGGACCTGGAAAACAAAAAGCAAAACATCAACTGGGCACAGGGAACAAGACAGACATGCAGAACAGACACAGAAACAGAAACTCAGACAACAACCAACAAACAACGGGAAAAGCAAACAGGCACAGGGGCAACAACACAGGAGACACAGTGGGGACACCAACAGGAGGAATGAAGGGGCCAGGTGCGAACAAAGGAGGAAAAGGGCGGGGAGAAACGAGGAGCCGTAGGGAATCCCAGCAGGCGAGGAGCGGAAGCCGCAGGGGCACAGGTGACAGCGAGGAGGGAGCAGGAGGGAATGCCGAAGGTGAGGAGGAGGAAGGTGGAGGGACTAACGAAGGGGGTGAGGAGGAAGGCGAGGGGACACAGGTGAAGGGGAGGAGGGAACAGGAGCTGCGGCAATTGAAGGCGCAGCTGCTGCCGGCAAAGGCGTAGGCAACTGCTGAGCCAAAGCCGGAGGACCTGCATGTGACCACCAAGCTGCAGCCAGTGGGACAGAGGCGAGCCAGGGGGCAGGAGACTGAGAGGCCCTGCTGTGATGGAGGTGGTGGAGCAGTCACTGGGGGAGTCAGGGAGATCCCTGAGGAGTTCCACTTGAGCTCCTCCTCCAACTCCACTATGGAGGGAGGATTGGTGGTCAAGCAGTCAGGGACCTCCTCGGGGACAAGAGCAGGGACCTCGGGGGCAAGAGCAGGGACCTCAGGAACCAGAACCTTGGGCGGCGGCAGCACCATAGCCAAAGCCGCCGGTTCTGGAACCTCTGGGGGCTGAGCTGGAGCAAGAGGCACAGGAACCACGAGGGTGCCGCAGGAACCGCTGGCACAGAAACCACAGGGGCACGCAGGAACCCATGACACAGGAACCACATGGACCGTGGAATGGCGTCCACAAGCGCCCTTGCCCCTTTAAGGGCCAGGCGCGTTCCCACAAATTGGTAAGTGGCAGACGGACAGTCTTCGGACGTTTGTTTGGGCTGGGCGATAGCGGCATGCCCAAACACTGCTGGATCCAGAATTGGGAGGGGTTCCTCTCGACACGCAGCTGGGCAAGCGGCAGAGACAGAGACGGCCCACAGGAATACCTCCTTCGTATCCTCCCGTCTCCGGTTCTTCCGCTTCTTCCACTTTCCTGCAGTGGGCGGCGGAGTTTGGGGAACTTCAAGTAGCTCTGACAGTGGACCAAAAGGTAAGCCGCAATTGGTGGGTGCCTGCCGCATGTTGACCTTCGCCACCCCACTTCTCATTCGCCACAGGTTTTTGCGCACCTCAAGTGCGAGGTGCGAGTCTTCGGATAGGAATGCCTTATCCAACTTATCCCACATCCGAAAGGTGATGAACTGCAGTCCAGGGTTGCCCCTTACCTCCGGCTGCTCTAGCCAGTATGTCACCTCTTCCATAAGACTGAGGTATTTCTCCTCAGTCAGACAAGGTGTCTTTTGGGGGAGTCTGGTCATTCTGTCACGACTTGCACATGGAAGCAGACAAGGGAAGCCATGGATACAGACAAAAGACTTTATTCGTGGTGTAAACGCTACAGACAACACGCAACATTAATGACCAGACTGGGGAAACAAACTGAAATGCTGACTAAATACATTGAACTAATGATAGCAACAGGAAACAGCTGGTGAACACGGAGATTCACACGGGGTAGACAAGAGGACGTGGCGTCCGGGAGGAGCAGATGAGCAGGGTATGACACCTGAGCTATCTGCAGGATGGAATTTAGTGCATGGGAGGAAGGCCTGATGGACCAAGACCCAGAGACGTGTTCAGAGTTTGTTGAGAAAGTCTTTGTTGACCGTGTTCAAGGTGTCAGTCAATGCCAGAATACGGTCAGCCAGGAGGCGGTTGGTTCCTGTCATTGTGGTGACCTAAGTAGCTTCTGGGAGACACCTGTGGTGAGGGAAGCTGTCAAACTGAAGAAGGGGGCCTTCAGGGATGTTTCTTTAATGGGGTCTCCGGAGATTAAAGACATTGTGAGGTCAGAAAGCCAGCTGCAGAAGCAATAATAGAGGGGAACACTGGTGAATGGGAGGAGTTTAGTGGCCATAGAGAGAAAGATTAGGTTAGGGTTTGGCAAACCATTCAGTACCTCTGGAGGGGGACGCAGGGACTCTTCCTTGATCTGGGTTCAGCTGCAGAGGGAAAGAATACTTCTGAACCAGGTGGATATGCCCTCACACAAAGAGGCAGTGTTTTAAACTTCTGGAGTATTAGAGTGTATCAGTACAGCTGCTGCTGTGGTGGTCAGAGACCTCCACATAGTGGAAGGGCTACAGGCAGAGATGAAAACCATCCAGAGGTGTTTAAATCACTGAATGTTACTGCGGTAACATGGTTGATGTGCCTCTTCAGTGCTGCATGGCATGTAAGTAAAATTACCTTGGACTAGCAGACAGGGAGGGTGGTCTCTATTTTTAAAAAGGGGGGCTGGAGCATTTGTTCCAACTATAAGGGGTCACACTTTCCAGCCTCCCTGGCAAAATCCATGCCAACATACTGGAGAGGAGACTCCACCCATCTTCAGAATCTCCAAATCTGAGGCCATGGTGCTCTCTCAGAAAAGTCTGGATTTCTCCTTTCAGGATTTTAAAGTGCCTTGAGGTCTTGGTAAGGGAAAATGAAAGATTGACAGGCAGATTGGCTGGGTCCTGTGGGCACTGTGGGGGTCCAGGGTGGTGAAGCCATCAGGCCCATGATTCATCTGTCAATCTATATCCTTCTGCTCACCTACGTCCATGACCTGTGGGTAATTACCGAAAGAACAAGGCTGCTGAAATAAGGCTTCTCTGTAAGATTGCTGGGCTGAGTCTACACAGGACGAAAAGTTTGGAGATATGGAGGAACCTTGAAACAGAGCTTTTGCTCCTTCAGAGCCAGCTGAGGTGGTTTGGGTATCTTTTTATGGAAACCTTCTGCTCAGATAACATCGGATATCACCCAGGGTGTGTGAGGAATGGGGGAGGGGTATAAATGTCTGGCCTGAGAATATCTGGGGATCCCCCTGAATGACCATGGATGAAGAACATCATCTTGACCTACTCAGCATGCTGCCATGGCGAGCCTCACCAAGGAAAGCTGTGAGAAGATGAGATGATGTGACGAGAGATGGGGTGTCCTGTTTTAACTAGGCTTAACCAACAAGTACTGACTGCTTCCAGCCAACATTCAGCTTAAAGTTGCCACTGAATGAAAATTTGACTTTACCTTGAATAAGAACAGTTCAGTTAATAGAACAACGATAACACTATTGTTACCTCTTTCAAATATATAAAAGAAGGTGGTAAAACAAGCTGACTCAGAAATCCCTGACTGTTACCTTACAGACGTATACACAGACTTATACACCCCCAAACTTAACGAACACTAGTCCACTTTCAAGCCCAATGGACTTGCACAACTTGCAGCTTTCTGTATTCTCTCTCTCTAGGGGCATGCACTGTCTCCACAAGTGCACCTGATGAGAAGAAAAAAATATGCAGCCATTTGACAGTCATTGATATAAGGTTATTTATTACTAGCAGGCTAGGATGGTAAGCTCTCCTCAGGGGTCTGTTTCCCAAACGCTTTACATTGCTTACTTTCAGTCGCATGGTTCCAACTATTTAAGTTAGCAACTATGCTTTTGGGAAACGTGCCCCAGGATAGCAAGGGTATTGGAAACATCATTACAAAGTCTGCGATACTGACAATGACAAGACGCTTCTGTACCACATATAGCCTACTTCTGGTTAGCTAAACAAAAGCCTAATCAAAAAATTTGAAAGCAGAAGTCCAGATTCATTACAAAGAATACATTTATGAGCTGCTCAGCTTGCTGTTTGGAGTTCATTATAAGAAGTGTATGATGAAACTAAAATCGTGTGTTAACTGAGATGCAAAATAATTGCAATGTTCTTGTTGCAATGCTAAAAAGAAAGTTACAACTATGCTAAGGTTGCACCTGGGCTGAAGTGGGAGTATTGCAGTTACGCGTGGCAAAGTAGAAAGATTACACTCTAAAATAACAATAAAAAGTACAGTACGGTAAATAAATACCAACTACTAACATAGTTGTTTATTGTCATTGTGAAGTATAATGTACCACACATAATTCTATGTGCAATCTCTTTACGTGAATGGCAGTGCTGTATGTTTGCTTACAGCAGCATCACCACAAACACGTGAGTAATGTGCTCTGCTGCGTTGTCACTAGGCAAAAGGATTTTTCAGCTCTTTTATAATCTTATTGGACCACAGCGGTAAATGTAGTCCGCCGTTGACCAAAATGTCATTATGCAGCGTGTGACTGTAGAGATGTTGGTCCTGTGTGAGCCAATGGCAATGCCTCAGTGACCAGCCAATCAGAGAACAGCTCATTAACATATTAATAAGCCCAGCAAAGAAAGAAAAACGCCCTGTTGAATTCTCGGGCCGTAGAATAGGGTGGTAAATGGGCCTGTAAAACCTCTTCTGTGCATTTTTTTGACCAAACCAAGTTTCACATACTTTCTGTGTAGACAGAGAACAATTTAAAATACTACAAAAATGCACTGTATGTTACCTTTCAGTGCCTGGTCCTGCCAGCGATTCATACCGCTACCCAGCAGCTGCCAGGAAAATGCTATTCAATTGTAGTACTTCAAGTAGAGTGGGTGTGCTCCACTAAGAACAAGAACATACAAGTCCGGCTCATCCATGCTGCCAGGATTCAAAACTGATTTAAAAGTCATTTGAGCTGCTTCATCTCTGTTTCCGATGAGGCAGAAAAACAGAAAGAGAGGAATCCGGATTTATTCTCGACAAAATGTAGGAATACACAAGGCCAAGTTAAAAAGAGTCCAGAACTAAAGGTACCATGCCAGAAGAACTAGAACAGATGCCGCACTGACTGGACCGTGATTCCTCTCAGCGCCACGTCAAATGCAATCAGGCTTCAGAGTCCACTCGGCAGGAAACTTATTGTACCTGTTTTGTTTGTTAAAGGTCATAAAAATAAAAGTGAAATGCAGTCAATATAAGGCACAGAGTGAATAAAGTATCGCTACAAAAAGAAACTTTTCTCGGTGAAAAAATATTATGAGAATTAAGAAAAAGTTTCTGCTGGGATAATAAATCCCTTGTTATTCAGAGTGTATAACTTATATCACATACAGCATATGCTGAGGAGACTCAAACTGGGAGAGTAGAGAACTGTTTTCCAACAACCTGACAAACATCTGTATGTGGAATAGGACTATTAGGGACTTTGAAATGAAGCAATCATTTTAAAAATATCAGTGACTTTTCTCTGAACACATTGTTAATTGGGAGGGCTAAAAAATGTGTGACAGAAAGTGAAGAACAGTGGTAATGAAGACAGTCAAGGGGCACGAGGAATGGAGGGACGGGAAGCAATATACACTGGGGTAAAGACAGATGGTGAAGAACAGTGCAGATCAAGACAGTCTGGAGGGATAGGGAATGGAAGAACAGGGGCTATACACACTGGGGTGAAAAGAGGGTGAAGAACAGTGGGCATGAGGATAGTGTGGGGGACAGGGATACATACGCTGAGGGGTAAAGCCAGACAGTGAGAAAGTATAAGGGGTAAGTACACCAAGGTGCATGATATCACGGATTCCCTCAATTGTTGCCAATTAGTGCATACGAGCATGGAATTACGTCTTATTAATTACAGAATTGCAAATGAGCCCCGTTAAATAAGAAAGCACTCAGTTTTTATGAAAATAATTTATATGTAAATGAGTCATAGTCTTCCAATTTTAGCAAAATATTTACTTGCATCAGATGTGGCTGTGAGGAAGCACGTGCAGCGTTCTCCTGCCTCACCGCGAGTTCCACGGCGGGTCGGAGACGAGAAGACAAAGGCTTCTGCGTGAGCACGCTCATGAGGTGCTGCAGCATACGAGAGCCCGAGAGTACCTCCGGTACTGGAAGAGGGTGCAGCGTGGGGGTGTGGGAAAGCAGCTTGCTGCACACTTTACTGGGACTGCGAGAGACCGTGCTACTAACTTAACAATAAAGAGGAAGAGAGACGGAAAACGAAAAAAAAGTGATATTCTGAAGTTCTGGTTCAATATACCTTCCCAACGTAGTTGTTTCCTTCGAAATCTTATTGTTTTTTTGAGTATGAGTATATATTTTTTGTTATATTTCCTTACTCCTAAGCGGTCAGAACCCTACAGGAGAGGGTAATTTGTGCTATTTGCATTTGCAGACGGTGAATGTTTGGTTATATTGGCATTGGGAATCCCTCCACATGAAAAGCCTCCCCCGTGTTCGGGGGGGGGGTGATTTATTAATGCAGTAATCGATTTCACAGTCTCACTCCAACTTTGGCTCTTCGTGCAGCTTGGAAGCGTGAGTACTCCCTCTAGTGGACTATGCTCAATATTATGTACGTAAACAATGGACGTATTTTTGTCCATCAATCCATCTATCCATCCGTCTACTATAAACACTAATCCGTTGCAGCCGGGTTGCCGTGAATGTGGAGTTTGTCCCAGGAAGCGTAAGTCACAAGGCAGGGAACTTTATGAATGTCAATCATACCTCAAAAACTATTCTTCTGCATAAAGAATTCTGTGAAATGAAATCAAAATTGACCACGACAATGCTCAAATGTCACTTTAAAAATGTTTTAGTAGGCAATTCATCGAAATAAAATTTCGTTCAACACAAGGCGTCCTTACTCGATGCGTAGTGCCACCACCCCGCTACCTCAAGCTTCCCTTCACGCTTCTCACGACGTTTGGCTTACGGCCGCTTTCGCCGGTGTTACGTGAGGCAGATCTCTGCAGAGCAGCATTTGGAGATGGAGGAACGTAGGAACATGCCTATCTGCGGTATCACGAAAGTGTATTACACTGATGACAGGCGGGTTGAACTGTCAAACGCTTTATAAAAACCGTAAGATCCTTTTGCAGTTGACACGGTCATGGACAAATAAGTGTAACATATTAGTAACGATTGCAGTTTACATTTATAAAAGCGCTTAATGGTTATTTAGAAAACACTGTATTTAAAGCATTAGTATATTTTTACTGTTGGACCGCTGGACCCTGCAGACGGTCTACGGGACGCAAGGTATTGTTTTATTTTTCCATAATTACACATATGTGTTACGTTTTATTTGCAAGCTTTGTTAATATTGAGCCTGATAACAGAACATAAAGATTAATTAATAAAAATACATTGCCAAAACGTACTGGCTGGATCACTCTGAAAAACCAACCTTCATCTTGCAGATGATGTATCCCGAGCTTCTAAGTAAATAACACTGCATTTATTCATGTTTGCCTTTTGTGAAAATAAAGGGGAACTATTGTGCTCATTTTCACTGTTCATAATTTTATTTTCACAGTGTACTACATGCTTCAATCATCCAAAAACACATTAACACATTTTCTTATAGTATACATCTGTATACAGGCTCTGTATGAAACACTTTTTGAGCTTTAAACCCCACCCCAATGAGCCCAGTGTGCTCTGATTGGTCAGTTTGCCTGATTGGTCAGCTTGCCCAACACGTTTACGTTACGAGGTGACCTCACCATGTCACGGAAAGTACGCTGCATTTTGTTTGAACTCGTAACTCGTAAATTCCGAGTACCTAGTTGGAAATTTCAACTGGAACAAGCCCTCTATTCGGAATTCCAACTCAAGAACCGAAAGCTTAGAATTCAAGATGGCTTTGCCCTTTATCAACAGAAGTCAAAGCTGTAGTTTTATACAGTTTATTAACACTTAGGTCTTATTTGTAGCTCATTAAATCGGTCGTACATACAGTACTGTCCAACCGCTATCTGTGGATGTGTTGCTACAGTGTGGAACTGCAACAAGGGGTTTCAGGCAGATTAGAGAAGAGTGGTTTCTGTGGTGAGAGTTACTCCCTTTGGTGTTTACTTTGGGCCTTAAGACTTTGCGGACTGTTTACATGCACGTAATTCTATATAACACACCAAAGGAAAGGGATATACTGGAACAGCATAGTAGGTCCGCTTTAAAGCTCTGCATTTGATCAGCTGATCCTGATCTACTAAGGGTTAACTCCTGGCCTGCCGCACCAGAGTCCTTGACCTGGTGAATGTGTGCATGGAGTAGTAAAGCAGCATATGAACCCGTGAGGCTGTTTGTCCCTCCCCTCCATCCGAAATCCCCAGGCACACGCATCCAGGCACACTAACACATGATGACACCAGAACATTTTAAGGACACGTTTTTGAATTACAGACTTAAATAGTTTGAACTGCTCACTGCATGACTTGAGAGTACTGTATACTCAAAGTCCTATGTAGGGTGTACAATAAATATTTACATTATTCTCAGTAATCAATGTGCTTAGCGTGCGTTTATGCACCGGTAGGAAGATAAGGATGTCATTTAAATCAACTCGATCTTTAGCCTCAGTGTCTGTCCAAGCATTAGGCAAACAGGTGTCTGCCTAAGATGGCATCTTCTGAGGGGCACCGACTTAGAAACCACCGTGAGGAGCACGTGCAGCACCATCTAAGGCTAACTGACACTGTGAGAATCCTGCTCTATTGCCATGGGATCCCACAGAGTAACAGAAAACTGCAGTCTTCAACCAATGAGAAAGCAAATATCCCATCCATGGCAGAGATGGTCAAACTCAACCGTGAATAAAGAACTAATAAAAATGCTCTGTAGCTCTGAAGCCAACATGGGATGCTGTTTACACATGCCTGATTTATATGAGACGCTTGTTAGAAAGCATTTAACTTTCTAATATGGAGCAAAGCTCATCTGTCTTCTATGGCCTGTACTACAAAGCGGGGTTACTAGCTTATCGGGGTAACTTGTCGGATTTAAGGTACCACGTTTTAAATGGACTTCATATTTGTTCACCTACATTTTGCCCAGACTACCTTAAATCTGACAAGTTACCCAGATAAGCCAGTAACCTTGCTTTGTAGTACAGACCACTGATTTCAACCTCTGCAATAAATAAATGTAATAGTAAAGCCTCAGTGTTCCAGATCAGAGTTGATATTCAGCTGCTTGCTCTCGTTTCCATGGTAACGCCACGCTGGACCATCTGAAGTGTCTACCTTTATCTTGCTAAGGAAATTTGGCTTGAGCTGAGTGCTGCTGTGAAGGTGATCCTGCTTTAATGTGACACAAGATAGCTCACATTCTCCGTGATTTCAGGTTTTCTGATTGAAGGTGTGGTGGCTTTTTAAAGTTTAAATTGAGACATTTTCTCCTAAGAGCTAAAAGCTTAGTGATGGGGAGGCGTCACCTTTCAGGGGCTGTAGGTTCACCTCCTCCTCCTCGTGTCTGTGTTGCTGCTCCTTCAGCTGCAGGAGATCTGTGGGTGTGCTGAGGGTGTGGCCGGGTGCCCCCTGGAGAGGAATGAGAACCCAAAAGCAGGTGACTGTGCAAACAACCTGATTACAAAGCAGCTCTATAGCGTCATGTGGTCCAACTGTACTGATGGGTAAGTCTGTGGATTAGGCCTCTGTGCTTGTGGTCTCAAAGTCACTGGTCTCTATTGGGCCCTTGAACAAATCCCTTACCCCCTGAAAAATGCTCCTGGGGAGGTTCTCTAACCCCAAGCTTTGCTCTCACCTGTATATATGTGTGTATATATCTAAAGAGAATGAGGTAGGATATATGAAAAGTCACACATTCCAATGTACCTTCATTTAACCCTGGTTAGCAGCATATTACTGCGTAGCATTGGGTAATGGGGTGTCTGTAGCATTGTGAGGAAGGTCTTTGATGAGCAAAGGAGGAACTGACTGTTCACATCTGCCTTTTCACACATCTGTGTGATACCAGGAGTACTGCAGAGATCTGCCTTTTCAATATGGCTTCCTAATTAGAATGAGATTATGGTCACATGTTTGAATGTGAGAAGGAGATTGCATCACTCATGGGGGTTTTCCTTACCAAAATCGTTCTGAGGGCAGAAGGAGAAATGATTGGCTCAGAAGAGATAACCAATCAAATTGTAGAGGAGATTGATCCAAGCAACTGGAGGAGGTGAGTCCAAACAATCAGATGTCTTGGTCCCACCTCCTCTAGTTGCTTGGACCCTCCTCCTCTATAATCTGATTGGTTATCTCACCTGAGCCAATCATTTCTCCTTCTGCCCTCAGAACGATTTTGTGTAAGTAAAACACCCATGAGCAGTTGCGTCCAACTAAGCATGTTGATTATACCGGGGATTAATAACAGACGATGATCAGATGCTCACTGCATATCAAGAGATATTCGAAGGAGTTCCTAAAGGCTATGTTCAAATTTTCCTCCTGCAAAATTCACCCACTTAACATCATTTGTTTTTCTGAATTCCAATGCTTGTTAATCATTAGATTGGGCTTGTATTGTAAGGCTCTAGTTCTATTTACTGCCTACTTAACATGACAGGCTGACTCTAGGATATTTCTGATAATATCCTATTTTAATCATGGAGCCATTTCAGTTGATCTGTTTTCAAAGGTCAAGACATTGTATTAAAAGTCTGTTATGCTTTGAAAGCTGTAACACAGTGCAATGCCGCTTCTGCAGAAATGTTCTTCAGAAATACCACAGGCAGCATGGCTAAAATGCTGAGTGTAGTTTACATTTAGATGCTGTCACTTGTGTGTACAGCATCCTTCCTAATGGCACAGTCCATGGGAAAAACTGAAGTCTCCATTGTCCACTAGGAAGCCACGGTTCCACAAAACTAATGGACTGAACCAAGAAACGGAAACCTTGGGGTGGTTTGACTCAGATCAAAGAGCATCTGAAACGGAGACTAAGATTATGTTTGTACCAACCAGGTGAGTTCTTTGTGACTGTGACTCTTTATGATCAATGGGTTGGTAGAAACAGAACCTTGGTCTGGATTTGTAACTCCTAAACCTTTTTAAAATAACAGGTAAACTGTCATCAGAGAAATCAAAGCAAATCTCCACAGCAATTAGGACAAAGCTCATGGATGGGGAGCTGTGTGTGTCATGACCTGCGGCGCACGGACCAGGGAAACAGGCAAAGGAGATAAAAACTGGGGTAAAATAAAGGGATTTAATGGGGAATCGACAGGGCATAAGTACCAGACACTTCACGACACTTCAATGACAGAACTCCGGAAACAAACGGAAACTCGGACTAAATACACTGAACTAATAAGGACAACTCGAAACAGCTGATAAACACTGGGAATCCACACGAGGTTAATGAGGGGGACGTGGCGCAGGAGGAGCGGGACGATCGGGGTGTGACAGTGGGACCCCACAGTGGGGAGGTGGAAGTGGCTTGGATACTGAAGGAGCAGCTTCAACAGGGAGTTTGTAGACCTGCAGAAGTGGAAGACGTGCAAAGCATTCTGGGTAAAAATCCCCCATTGGGCACATATGTGACATTGACCTATAGATGAAAAAGGAGACATGAAAGGAGAGAAGAATGTGGTTGATGACATATGGTGATGTTTTCATGCGCAGTGAGAAGCTGCTGGGAAGTGTGTCCTGACCAATCATGGTGCTGACAGATCAGCCTCGGTGTGTGTGTGTGTGTGTGTGTGTGTGTGTGTGTGTGTGTGTGTCCCGACATGACAACAAACCAAGTCCAAGACAAAACCATCGTCAAACTTCAATTAGTACAATTAAAGCCATGCTACAGGTCCAGGGACAGGAGAACAACTAGAATGCTGGGTGCTGACCAGCAGCAATGTTTACTTTAACCCACAGGTGCCCAGTCTTATCCAGAAAGGGCCATTGTGTAGGTGGGTTTTCACTGCAACTCCCTAATTAGATTACTAATTAGAGGACTGATTGGCTAAAGAGTCCTCACACTGGAGTTTGGAAAGTGGACCTGAAGGTTATCCCAAAAATTAGAAATTAACAAAAAGCTACATTTGTCGCTGTCACGGTATAACCTAAACCAAGGTTTTATACTTCTCCGTTGCCTAGTCTGTCTCAAGATGATGTCTAGCAATACGTGCCCATATGCTCATTGCCCCAATACTTAACTTTTGCAGGACAAAGTTTGCATACAGCATGGCTCCCGTCCGACCCCTCTTTACCGTTTATATTTTGAAAGCCATACTTCCATCACGCATTGGATTTAAACTGTGCAGGAGCAGCACAAATCTCTGCTATTTTGTCTGCCATTCCTGTTATTGCTAAACAAATACTACATGGATTGCTGTGCTGCCTGTCAGTGTGGGAATAGCATGCCACCTGCAGGATTATAGAGTTCCTGCAACGTTTCTCTACCTCAAAACCGAACAAATATAAATTAATAAAAAATTGATTTTGGTGTCAGTGTGGTGATACATAAATTGCCACACAGAAGAATTGAGATACAGAAATTTGAATCAATTTGTTTCCCCCCATCTCACCACCGCGGCATTAACCATGTTTGTGTGGTACCATTGACGTTTGGGGGCCCCCTATTGGCCCCAAACAGTCACTGCACTTGGGTGCCCAAAGTGACTTTTTGATTGGGGATCCAAAAACAACAAACAGCTTGTGATGCTGACCAGGCTGGTCTGGTGTGCAGGGCTCAGTCCTGGACCGATGAAGAAGCCGCTTAGTTTTCTGAAATGAACAGGAAATGCAAATGTTTTGCATGCAGTCAGGTCACGCAGCCGTGTATGCAAACGGCTCTCCATCGCAGGGGGCGCCATGCTGGTCCTGCTGCAGCTAAGATTCTAAGAGGAGCTTTTCACAAATAGCAGGTCACAGAAATATTCAGCACAGGATTTATGAATTTTATGATTTCTACTGCAGGGGAACATCAGAAGGCCGTGCTATGGTAACACTGGGATAACATGGTCTGAATGATAAAAACATTTTGCAATGTGCCAGAATGTGGTGATTCTGTTTTTAAGATGTAATTTCATTTAATATAACTTGATGGGAGTTTTTTCAGAAAATGTTTTAGAAACCGGGACTTTAACTAAAAAATCCTGAGTGAACAATGTTTATGAAGTAAGCCAACATGCCAAGATATGTGTGATACATGTATTTATCAACCAGGATACAACAGTATGCAGAGGAAATTAATGTAATATGGACTACTTCCTTAAAATGACAATCATTTTCCTCAACCCCAGAGCAGAAATATGGTCAGTCTGAACCAGGGATGGATTACAGACCAGTCCAGCGGGGCCGCTGCCCAGGGGCCCTTGGGGTGTAGGGGGCCCGTGGGGCCCCTAGCCCAAAACAATTTGCAACGCTTATCAACAATGTATTTTCGTTTGTCTATTTTAGA
>JAODKE010000153.1:36961-56807 GCA_026779605.1 Mormyrus hasselquistii
AGTACCCCGGAATAGACTTTCCCAGGTAGGCTGAGAAGTGTGATCCCCCTGTAGTTGGAACACACCCTCCGGTCCCCATTTTTAAATAAGGGGACCACCGGTCTGCCAATCCAGAGGCACTGACCCTGACCTCCACAAACTGTTGAGAAGGCGTTAGCTACGTCAGCCCCACAACATCCAGAGCCTTCAGGTACTCCGGGCGGATCTCGTCCACCCCCGGGGCCAAGCCACCATGCACTGGCCACCTCAGCCCCAGTGATGGGCAAGCCCCGCCCAGCACCCTCGGGCTCTGTGCCTTCAGATGTCTCAAAGGCAGTGTGCATAAATGTATCTGAGGCAGGGTTGAGGAGCTCCTTAAAGTATTCCTTCCACCTCCGGGTGATGTCCCCAGGTGAGGTCAACAGCGCCCCCTCCCCACTATAAACAGTAGGAACTAGGACTTGCTTCCCCCTCCTGATATTCTGGATGGTTTGCCAGAACCTTTTTGAGGCCGATCAAAAGTCACTTTCCATGGCCTCACCAGACTCCTCCCACACCCGGGTTTTTGCTTCTGCGACCGCTCGAGCCGCATTCTGCTTGGCCTGCCGGTACGCGTCAGCTGCTTCCAGAGACTCCCGGGCTAATAATTCCAGGTAAGCCTCCTTCTTCAGCTTGACAGTCCCCCTCACCTCTGGTATCCACCATCGGGTCCTGGGGTTACCGGCACGTTTGGCACCGACCACCCTGCAGCCACAGCTCCGTACGGCCGCTTCCGCAATGGATGTCCGGAACAGTGTCCATTCAGACTCAGTGTCCCCAACCTCCTCCGGTATGTAGTTGGAATTCTGCCGGAGGTGCGAGTTAAAGCTCCAGCGAACAGGAGCCTCTGCCAGACATTCGCAGCAGACCCTCACTATATGTTTGGGCCTACCAGGACTGACTGGCCTCCTCCCTCGCCACCTGAGCCAACTCAACACCAGGTGGTGATCAGTTGACAGCTCTGCCCCTCTCTTTACCCGAGTGTCCAAGACAGAAGGCCGCAGATCAGATGATACGATTATGAAATCGATCATCGACCTGTAGCCCCGGGCATGTTCGTACCATGTCCACTTATGGACACACTTATGCTCGAACATGGTGTTTGTTATAGACAAACCATGCATTGCACAGAAGTCTAATAACAAAACACCACTCGGGTTCAGATCAGGGAGGCCATTCCTCCCAATCACTCCCTTCCATGTCACACTGTCATTGCCTACATGAGCACTGAAGTCCCCCAGCAGAACAATGGAATCCCCTCATGGCACGCCAACCAACATGCCACTAAGGCAATCCAAGAAGGCTGGGTACTCTGAACCAACATTCGGCGCATAAGCACAGATGACAGTCAGAGACCTATCCCCAACCCAAAGGCGCAGGGAAACAGCCCTCTCGTTCACCGGGGTAAACTCCAATGTTGATGCACCGAGCTGTAGGGCCACCAGTAGCCCGCCACAACTCCAGAAGAAAAGAATGTCCAGCCCCTCTCCAGGAGATTGGTTCCAGAACCCAAGCTATGCGTTGAGGTGAGCTTGACTATATCTAGTCGGTATCTCTCAACCTCACGCACAAGCTCAGGCTCCTTTCCCACCAGAGAGATGACATTCCATGTCCCGAAAGCCAGTTTTGTCAGCCGGGGATTGGACCTCCAGGGCCTCCCTTGGCCGCCACCAGATCCACAATGCACCGAACCCCTGACATTCCCCTTGCGGGTGGTGAGCCCACCCGGGAGACTCGACTACTATATCTATTATATTAAAAATTCAGGTTACATACAATGGCTTGGGATGACAAACGCACACACTACTTTGTGACAGTACAGTACCTCATGTACTTTTATTATTATTATATTATTATTATGCAGTCCTACTGTATTATTATTGTTCCGACTTAAAGACATACTTAGGTAACAGATCTCATTCATAACCTTCCTCACCCAAGTGAGGGCTCTTTTAATCTATTTATTTTTTGTGTTTTAGCTAGATACACTTTTTATATACCAAGTGGGAAATGTTTATTTCACTAGTGTGTATGAATTAGGCAAATTAATACATCAACAGTGTGAGGTGACTGTGCTCAGGGCTGGTGCTGAGCCCATCTCCTGGTGACACAGAGCCGGATTCACCCACATGAGCAGCCAATGAAGTTCTGGAAGCAGACATGAGTAAATGGTGACAAGCGTGCAGCACACAGGCAAAACAGCTGCTAAATTCTGGCTCTCCATTCGCTCTGATTGGTCATGTGCACGGTGTGGGGTTTATGGAAAGATGTGTTATCAAAAAGTGTTCCCATAAAATACTATAAAAGCACTCACATCCCAGTATTTAACTACGAAAAAAACAGTAACTGAGATCAGATCACATGCTAGTATGCTAGTACAGTTCAACTTACTTAACCCTCGGTGAGACCTTGTGCTAAGATGCCAGATACAGTTTAGTGTAAACGCCTCGTGATTAAATGAGTGCACATGGGCTTTGATTTCAGTCTAAGTCACCAGCATTGCTCTGCATGGCATGCAGAACAGCACCAAGCCTCTTGAAGGAACAAGCCCAGTAAAGCCTAACTATCGATTTTTAAGATGAATAATAAGCAAAAACACAGTATTAATTAAGAAAGGGTTTCAAAAAGAGCCATTTAAATATTTCATTATTATCTCCGGAGTATTACCGTTAAAAACCCAGACCCCGTGATAATAATGCTTATCTCATGTAATAAATTGCAATGTCATGCTACTTTACTCCAGCTGTTTTACCTGCTATTTATTATTTTGCAGCAATTAATCTTCTTCTTTTAAAAAAACCAAAGTGTACCAGGCCAACACACAGCACCTCTGATTCTGGGTCGCAGATTCATAGCTCGATACCAGTCGAGGATTTATTTATTTATTTTAACCAAAATGCACGTTCTTTATCAAACACAGAATTAATCGGTAACCAGGGAAATCACCATGCCTGCATATCAGATTCTGTGAATCTTATTTGCCATGTGACCAATTGTTTTTTAATTGTCTTTACAGCTTTCTGATTAATTAACGGCTGAATTAACAGAACACTCAATCTGGTTTTGGAAACAAAAAGTTTTTTTTTTTGCCTGAGAATTTGCATCTGTCGGTATACAGCGTATTGGTTTTTACAAAGATTGCTGCTTCAGTGTTTGTAGATCAGTTTTGTCAGATGTTTCCATGGTACTCTGAAGTACAAATACAAGCATTTCACAAGTGTCAAAGGCTTTTATTGACAACCCCACACATGAATGGTCTCAGGGTGCTTTTCTGTTGGCATAACACGGGACTGATGGACAATCTTTTTTTCTGGATACCCCAAACAATCGAAAAGGGAATTTGTCAAAGAAAATGTCTTTACCTCAGTCCTCAGCAGTCCAATCCCTGTACCTTTTGCAGAATATCAGTCTGTCCCTGATGTTTTTCTTGGAGAGAAGTGGCTTTGCTGCCCTTCTTGACACCAGGCCATCCTCCTTCGCCTTACTGTGCATGCAGATGCACTCATACCTGCCTGCTGCCATTTCTGAACAAGCTCTGCACTGGTGATCATGCAGCTGAATCAACTTCAAGAGACAGTCCTGGTGCTGGTCTTTCTTATGTGCCCTGAAACCTTCTTCACTTCAACTGAATTTCTCTCCTTGAAGTTCTAGATGATCTGATAAATGGTTAATATACCTGCAATCTTACTAGCAGCAATATCATTGCCTGTGAAGCCTTTTTTGTGCAAAGCAAACATGACTGCATGTGTCCAGTGAGATATTCAAACTCAGACAGCATGACACTGTGATCTCCAGACTTGTCCTCATCAACACTCTCTCCAGTGTTAACGAGAGAATGACTGAAATGATGCCAGCAGGTCTTCTGTGGCAAATGGGATTTTTGGAATTAAGTTCATTTTCATGGCCACGAGGGACTTTGCAATTAATTGCAATTCATCTGATCACTCTTCATAACATTCTGGAGTATTTGCAAACTGCCATAATAAAAACTGAGGCAGCAAACTATGTCAAAATTAATATTTGTGTCATTCGCAAAACTTTTGTCCATGACTGTATTTTGGCATCAGTATTGCAAAGTTTATAGCTTACATTCTCATATTAGCTCTTTCATTATTGTCAACAATTCCAGACAATACATGTCTTCATAGAGTAATTTGAGAAATAAAATTAGAAATATATTAACAACTGTACAACAACAAAACAGATCGTTCACAAAAGGAGCAGTCAACAGCAACATTTGATTTGAATTTTGTAAGATAATATCTTACAGGATATATTCTGTGCATTAATTTAGGATACTTCCTTAATCTTGTTTGCAACAAAACATTTATTGGGTATAGGGCAGACCAGGGGGGCTTTCTAGGTATGGAAAAGATCAGGGGCTTGTCTCTTGTTTTTTTTCAAGGAAGATTCGCATAGGTGCTAAAATACTCAGGGCTAAAATACTAAGGGCTAAAATACTCAGGGCTAAAATACTAAGGGCTATAGCCACAAGTGATTGGACCTAACGATACCCATGGGCCAGACCTTTTTCTACACAATACCATCTACAAATTGATTCCAATGCAATGCGATATTACATATGAAAATGTTTAGGGCGGTAGTTATGATTTTTTACACAGCGAGGTCCAAAGTGTACGCCCTTTCTAGGTGTGCCTGTAATGGATCGCGGTTAATTAAATTAAATATTGAAGACTTGACCAAGTGTCAATGGTAGGTAGGGGCATGGTAACTTTACAAGTTGTTTCGAAGGCAAGAAGAAAAGCAAATTTTTCCAACATAAGAGTGAAACAGAGTATCAAGGAGATGATTGTTGAGAATTGATCCTTGATTGCTACCTGTATGACAAAGCTTAAGAATATTGCACTAAAGAATTTAGTATAATCCCAGCCTTTGTTCAAGCAGTCCTTACAGATGTAGGGGAGACTGGTGATGATTGTAACATGGGTTACTTGTAACAAAGTGTATTTCTCAAATCAGGAGCAAGGTATAAATTACTCTGCATACGCTCTGATTTGTCTTCATTTCACATGTGAAGAAGGAGAACACTGTAACAAACACACTCAAATTTGTAACAAAAAAATTGAGCTAAGAAAGTATTTTTTACTTAATTTTTGTGATACCACAGCAAACTGTGCACTTACATTATTCATACTTAAATTATTTTTAATATGTACCTGCTTAATTATCTTTTATACAAGTTGTGGGTGCTAATATTGTTGCTCTTTTTTCATTATTTATAATGTTTCATCTAATCCAGGGCTGTATTACAACTATCACTGACTATGGTGTAAATCGTAACATTTCACTCCATGTGTTTGAGGCTAAAGCATCCATTATCCATTGTCAGTTTGTGATACAGAGATAAAACCTGTGCCGTTTAATACAAGATACAAGCAGGTTGTTTTGTAACAAATTTTGAATGCGAGTTTGTAAAAGAGCTCTGAAATATAGGTGAAAATGTAAAATATGATACAAAGTCACAAAATGAATTTCTGATCTTCTGGAAGGTGAATCGATAGGTTGTTGCAAAATAACAGACCTAAGTTATGCTGTACAGGCCATAAGATAATGGTGACTTTACTGCGGATTATTATTTTATCTTATTTATACATACAAAGATGTATAAAAATCTCTGAAGAATCAAATCTAACAAAATCAGCATGTAGTTCATTTTAAGGTTTCTGACTATATTAGCATATACTGTGTTGGCCTGGGACCCACTGTAACAGACCCCACACGGTGACTCTTTGCAGCTCTTGTTTCATCCTCTAGATGTCTCCATTACTCCTAAAATCTGAATTAGTGAAAGACGCCTTGAAACGTCTTTAGTTGGCCGGTTAACTGGAGATAATCATATGAAAAGGTCTGTTTGTAAAATTCTAGTATTATCAGGGTATGGTAATGAGTCAAAAAAGTGGTGTGATTGCAGTGGGTCCCCATACGTTACAGCAATGACCCTCGACCCTGTGAAATACTATTTTTGGTGGCAGCAGAGCAGTAATATAGTGCTTTAGTGCCGTAATCTTGTTAGGCCAGCCTTGAAGCAATGTCTTTTTTTCTGATATGCCGACAGCCAGCATATATATTGAAGCAAAATTACAATGAAGTAAAAACATTTTTATAACAAAGTGATTTATGGGATTTCTTTTTTATCTTAACATCTCAAAACATCTAAAAAGTATGATTGTTCTACATATTTATTTGACCCTGGTTTCCTGTACAACAAAAGCAGAACAACATTTTAAACATGTTCTACATATTTTTATTTGGAATATATCGTGTCAATAAGTGGACATTTTACGTCATAGTTAAATATTTAAATTTGTCCTAATTAACCTTTCAATAATTTATGTTTCATTAATCCTTGGAAGATAAAGTGCGTAAAAAGATAAATCTCATTTGGGTTAATGTGTTAATATATGTCAGGATGCAGGGAAAATAGTATACGAGCATGAAAATAAAATTGTTACTGGAAAAACACAAGGAATATATTTTACAGTTGCAAAGTTCTTAAAATATTGCGCAAAGAAGCTTTTAATGCACAAATTAAAATATGTATCATACATTTATTTGACTATTGTCATTTTTTTGTAGTACCATTTATATATGAGCTGTATTTTGTGTATCATACTTAGATTTATTTGATGTTAAGATCAGCCAACAAAGGGCACAGATAGAAACTGAAAGATGTGGAAAGTGCTTTTATCTAGTTGCTGGTTACTGTTCTTTTGTTCAGTTTTATTTGTTTGTGAAAATGATCATCTGTGGACAGCTGACAAACAGGGAGGGATTTCTGAAACAAAGGCCTTTCCCTCGGCAAGAAGGCTGAAAGCCAGACAGCCATGTTTTTATGTTCTTTTAAATGAAAACTCGTGGACAAATATCACGTAAAACACATGCTGTGAGGTTATACGGAGGTTTTACTGCGCTCTGCGCATTCGTCTGAGCGCAGGAATGCCTTAAAGCGTGTATTTTGTAGCTTAGGCCTTGCTCCTTTTTGTGTGTCCACAGAGCTGCTCCTGCCTGACTGCGCTGAACAAAGATAATCACTCAGGAAATGTCTCAGCCAATCGGGTGCACCCTTACATCCTGCCTGTGAAAGGAGGCCACTCAGGATCCGGCTTCTATCAGACAGCCCCGATCGCCAAGCCTGGAGTGCCGAGCCCTGCTCAGTCTGTGGACTGTGAGGCCGTCCTCCATGTTTTTTTTCTATAAGCATTGACATAACACTGTGCTAGCCATGCATCCACAGAGGTAAGCTTGATTTCTATTTCCTTTTCTTGCTATTCATGTGTTGCTTGTCTGCTGCAGAGATACAGTCTGATACTTGTGGAGGAGATGGCAGGAGTAGCCAGCAAGGCCCACAGCTGAGTGGCAGGCCCGGCCAGGGCTGGGCCAGAGACAGAGGCAGAGGCAGAGGCAGGCTCTTTCTCCTGCTGGAAGCCCGTTCCTCTGATCACATGGGGGCTCAGACCGTCTCCATATTGAGTTGCAGGTGTGGCCTTAGCAGATCCATTAAAAATATATTTTAAATTATGGATGGGGGGGGGGGTTCTTTAAGAACACTAATGTGTCTAACATATTGACCATTACTGGTTTGACCTTTTTTTTTATTACTGGGGGTTGGGAAATTCAGGGGGTGGTGCAGATGGGGGTGGGGTAGAGGTCTGGGGTGGCTCCCATAGTCCACCCTGTTGTGGATCTGTGTTACAGTATGGGAGCAGCTCCCCCCTCCCCCGGGGGAAGGAGGCCTAGCTTATCACTGCTTCCCATAATGCCACTTCAACAAGAGGCTGGGGTGGGGGTGCAGCAGGAATGTGGGGGGGGCATCTTCAACTAATAGTCAAATAAGCGATTTGATACTTTTTCTTATGTAATGACATAAAAATAAAAACCATTAAGCATATTGAAGAATATAGGAAGCTTTCAGCTAAGGGTGCTGGGCTGTGTTGGTGCTCCCTCTCCTGCTAACGGCCTCTGCTCTTACAGAATCTACCTCCACTTTCACTCTGACAGCTCCCCGGCATTTTACGCTCATTCCCGTAATGACACGCAAACGCCGATACTGTGACCTAAGGCCTCATTTCGGCCGCACACAGACGGCAGCTGGTACAGGAGGCTGTGGCAGGGCATGGCGAGCCAGCACTCACCCCGGGACTCCCGCACACGCACACGCAGGCCTTCCCGGGAGTGAGCGGCTTGTCCTTTTCGACATCAGATGCTGACTTTTCATCTCAGAGGGACTCAACCGTGTAAGGAGCCTGCAGCGTAGATACGTCCTTGAAGCGGCAGCCATTTCTGTTTGCAGTGGCTGCAGTTTGGTACCGACCCAGTAGCTTCTACTCGGCCGTGATCCGTAACCTCTGGCTGGCCGTGGCAGGGTTGTGGGAGCTCTGGGAGCTTGTTACGTCTCCTTTGCACAGGGATCGGTCTCTCCGAGCACTTTTGAATGTTTGTCCTCTGCCACAAATTGTCCGCTTGCGTTACAGTTACTTACAGATCTGCTCTTTCCTGGATACACCTTATGCATTATGAATGGCCATCTTTGTTCTTTGATTGGCCGCTGTGTTGGAGCTGTGCCAAGTCACCGTGCTGACAAGTCGGCCATTTGCTTGAATTTAGAGATTTCATCTGCAGTTTTGTTGAACGTCTGTCTGTCCGGATGGGAGACTTCCATGCTTGTCTCGCCAGGATGGATTATTTGTCCTCGTAATTTTTTTTTTGTAGCTGAGATTACTGACACCCTGTGCCACGACAGTACGTTGCCAGTTTTGCCCTTCAGATCAGGCGAAGGTAACCGTTTCCACAGATATAGAGTGTGACGGTACGGCGGTGCTAATGACTTTGTTTTGAACCCAGTGGCCTAACACTGCCATCAGGCTACTTTCATTTTTAATCACTTTCATGGCACGGAGGGGGAGGAAGGCAGCGAGTGCTGCGTCCTTTCGGCGTCCACAGCACATTGTTCTCGCTCCCGGCCGTGAGGGAGACCTGGCAGCCAGTCGAGGCGGCCTTAAGCGGCTGTGCGAGCCGCCGCAGTCGCTGCTGGACGAGATTGCTGCATAGATGGCCGCCAGCATTTACACAGCCCTTTCCCTGCAAGCTCCTACTGCAGCGCCGGTCCTCGCACATTTTTATTCTTTATTTTCAGTTTGGCTGTGAGGATTTTTGTGTTTTTATTTATTTTTTTTTATGTCCTGGGGAGAAATCCCCCTGCACTGCAGCAAAATGCCTGAGAGGGAGTTGGGTTAGAGGGGAGCAATGTGGCACAGCTCGGTCGGCCAATCAGATGTGTCCGTGTGGCGTCTGGGCCAATCGCAGCCACAGCCGAGGTTAAAGATTGACAATTGCAGTGGAGCAGCCGGGAGAGCAAGGCCCTTCTGGAAAATTCCGCACCCATCTTTGTCTCATCCTAGGCTGCCCTAAAATTTTAACGGTCCACGGCTGAAGAATTTGTCGTATATGTTCTGTGCTTTAAGATAAGGTATGCTGCTACGTGTTGTTTTATGTGCGGTGAAAGGTTTGTTAGCTGAGGAACAGGAAGGGAGAAAAGGGATAATAGTAATGGCTTCTTCATCTTTTTTTTCTGTAAATGGCAGGGTTTGTGGGGTACACAGACTGGCATGTGCACTTAGGCTTCGTAGTTCTCTTTACCTGTTGTCAGATTGGGGGTATTCGGTGTGTTTACAGGCTGAAAAAAAAGGGGGGGGGGGCCTTATGGCAGGGTGCGTCGGTGCTGCTGCCCTCTCTCACGGACACGGCCTCCCCATGGCTGGGTTGGGGCGGCTGGGGGTAATCGCCTAGGGGGGGCTGAGAGCGCGAAGGTATTTCGGGGGGGGTACGGGGCCTTCTCGAGCTGCCAGGTGGAGATGAAACTATGGCCTCCAGGCCGGAGTGTGGGTGGGGGGGCGTCAACCTGCGATCACGCTCTGCGAGTTTGCATGGCAAGCCGCACCTCACTGGGAGGGGGGTGTGGGGGTAGGGACCTGTTTGTCAACTTTTGAGCATGCAGGCTTCCTTATTGGAAAGTCCCTCTCAGAAGGCACCACAGTGGGCCTTAGCGTCAGCAGGGGTGGGGCGGGGGCAGGGGAGGCCCGGCTGAAAAGGCCTGCATTCCTGCCTGCGGGGCAATCTGCTGCATTTTTTCCTTGTTCTTTTTTTTTTGTTGCTGCAATGGGCATGGTGACCTTGCGGTTGCCATGGCAGCAGGGGCTGCGGGAGGAGTCGGCCGCGTTTACCCTCATCCCCTGGGCCCTGCTGTCCCCGTTCTGCCCCCGCTGGAGCCCTGGTATTGTTTGTGTGAGTGGAGGCAGTGGGTGCGCGTGCCTGTGTGTTAGGGGTGGTGATGAGGGGGTGCGCATCGGCTGGGGGGGTCATGTTTCCTCCCGCAGCTGAACCCCAGCGCAGGCGGGGGGGGGGGGGGGGGCTTCCTCCGCCTTGGGGCCTTGGCACAGTCCTTCCGCAAAGCGGGATCATAAAAATAGTTTGGCCTAAAAAAACGCCCTAAAGTGTTCTGAGTTCATTTGGATCTGTGCACTCAACACTGTCATGGAATAAGAGCAGGTGAGGTGCCCCTCATGTGAGTGAGTATAACTGTGACAGACAGAGGTTCATTCCTTATAAACTTGGTTGTGTTTTATGGAGGAATCAACAACTGTACATTCCAGTGAGTGAGGCTCCGAGCGTTGAGCGTGGCTGTGTTTACGCGAGCTTTTCCCCTGCAAAGGCCCGGCTGCCGCATTAACACAGAGTAATAAGAAACAGGCGTTTTTTCAAGCACACTCGAGATGAGAAGCTGCCGTGCAGGGAAACCCTTTCCTGTGAGTTATTACATTTAGTTTTTTGTATTTCAGAGACTTTCTCTTGCAAGTTAAGTAAATGTTGTATTTTTAAGACATAAAGTACATTTTTGGACTTTCAGTTATAACCCCTTTCATAGTACTTAGTGGTTTACCTGTGTGGCCCAGTGGGTAGCACTGTGGCTTTGTGCCTTGAGGTTCGGGGTTCAAATCCTGCCTCTTTTGTATGTGTGGGCCTTTGCAGGCTCTCCCTGTGCTGTTTGTGGTTCCTGCAGATATTTGGCTTTCCTCCTCGGGATCAAAATGGACTGTTAGTTTTGACACAAAACGTTGAATCCCCCATTTGCACTGAATGTGCTTTGAAGTGTAAAGTTAAGCTGTAGTTTTGCTTGGTCAGTGTTGGAGAGTGAGGTGCAGGGGTTCAGAAGCCTCTCCCTAGTATACCATTGAAGTTTCCATAGGAGCAGTTTCCATAGAAACACGTTACCAGAGAAACCAAGTTGGCCATGTATAATCTTTCACACGTTGGTTTGCTTTTTAGAGTTCTGCGCTGTCAAATGTTTCCCAGCCAACACAAGCTCTTGTCTTGCAACAGATATGTTCGAACGAGATGGGAAATGAAATTCAGCATTTTTCAGCAAATTTTTTGATGACCAAAAACAACATACCTAGGTTATAATATCAAAGTTGTTCGGTTGCTTGGACCTTTTTACCGAAGACATCCTGGATGCTGCTTCCTCGAGCTCTTCTTGCTGACCTCGTGTGAAAGGACAGCATCCTTGGGGGCAAAGCCCTTCCAGGGAACTGACTCAACTAGTGCTGATGCAAGGCTCTCACAGATGACTGTTAATCTGAAATGGATTAATTCATTTCCCTCTGACGTTCTGAGAATAAAAACCAAAAAACACTAAGCTTCTCCGTGGAAAGCTGACAAATGCGTTTCCCTTTCCAAGCATGTTTGCTGAAAAAATGTGTGGACAAGATTTCCTATTACTCAGATTAATTACAATACAAAAATACAATAAAAAAAATCACACAAGGTTTTTAAAAAATAATTTTATAAATGTTACTTTAAGTATAGTATGGATGAGTATAAATGAGTATATCTGTGCATGTTTATGTTGAAGGACACAGAAATACCGACTCAAAATGACCTTATCTCGTATGTGTTATATGCTGAAAAGGCAGGTGTAAAGCTCTTTTTATTCGCAGCTGATGTCTTTTTCACAGGAAACGCTAAAAAAAGGGATCTGAAAAAAAGGTTACGTGAACAAATTTTACGTTCTGGGCCAGCGTCTGTGGGAAAGTGATGTTATAATGTTCAGCTCTGAATATCAAAGTCTGGTCTCATCTCCGTGCCAGAGGAACGTTCAATGCATCGCTATGGAGATACTCATGACTGTGGCACTTAGTCATCTGCGGGCACTTGCCATACCTGATGGGCGCTGATGGGAGTTGAATGTTCTGAGGGACCGCAGATGGACAGAGCGGCTCGTGTCCGTTAGCACACAGTTAGCACCTTTAGGCGAAGGTCAGGATGAATGTTGACGCAGCTGTGAATCAGCATGGAAACAGTTAACTGCGGAGGTAGACCCAGATGCGGTGCTCCCCTGGGACTCGCCGTGTGTTTGTCGTCACAGTCGTTTACAGTAGAGCAGTAGGGCAGTTTGCTTGCCCCACCACCCCCAGCCCCAGCCCCACCCCCACCATTCTTTCTTGTCTGTGGCAGCTTGGCTGAGGAGGAGATTAAAACGGAGTCTGATGTGGTGGAGGGGATGGACATTTCCACACGGTCCAAAGGTAAGGATTACGGGGGCACAACTGCAGGATCCAGTGGCTCCGTGGACAGTGCCGCTTTGGACTGGCTCTCGTTTTGGGCTGACAGGCGTTATGGCTCATTTTAATTTTTAGTACCAGGCTTCTGTACAGGTGATAAGAACCTAAAATGTCTGAGCTGCCGAGGACCTAGTGATTCAGTGCGACAAACAAATTCAATCTTCTGAGCTAAAGAAATAACTGCGGCAGATAACGCTGGGTTATAGCCAAACCAAGCCCATCAGTACTTAAGCTTCTGTTGAGACACACTGGTAGGAAAAATGTTCCTTGGTTTGCTTATTCTCGTAGAAATGGGGTATATTGGAACTATACATAGCATGACTTAAGGTGTTGGAAAGCCTATTTCCTCCCATGTGACCTCACTATTCTGTTTTGAATCAGAATCACCAACGCTTGGCTTGTGTGCATGGATGGATGCATTATGTGAACCTGTCTGCACAGACATGATGATTTTTTCGATTTGTCAATACAGTCTCAGATCCCGTGTCAGCTGAGCGGGCTGCCCAGAAGCGGAAACTACCTAGCCCTCCCCACTCTTCCAACGGACACTCCCCCTCTGAGGCTTCTCCGAGCCCTGTGAAGAAGAAGAAGAAACCAGGCCTGGTGAACAGCAGCAAAGAGCAGGTATGCCCCCTCACACAGTTACACTGTCAGGGACACCAGCAAACTACCCGTCACACAACAAGACTATCAGGGATACAGGTAAACTACCCTTCACACAGCAAGACCATCAGGGATATAGGTAAACTACCCCAGACACAGCAATGCCATCAGGAATACAGGCAAACTACCCTAGACACAGCAATACCATCAGGAATACAGGCACACTACCCCAGACACAGCAAGACCATCAGGGATACAGGTAAACTACCCCACACACAGCAAGACCATCAGGGATACAGGTAAACTACCCCACACACAGCAAGACCATCAGGGATACAGGCAAACTACCCCACACACAGCTATACCATCAGGGATACAGGTACATCTCACACAGTGAAACAGTTAGGGATATAGGTAAACTATCCCTCACACAGCAAAACAGTCAGGAATGCAGGTAAACTATCCTTTACACTGTGATACAGTCAAGAATATAGGTAAACTATCCCTTACTACACTTATCCCCTACACTATCAAGGATATAGGAATAGATAAACTACTCCTCACACAGATACGCCATCTGGGATACAGGTAAACCACCCCTCTCACAGCTACACCATCAGGGATACAGGTAACCTACCATACACCATTAAATATATAAATACCTCTCACACGGTGAAACAGTCAAGTAGGCAGATAAATTACCCTGCACATAGTGAAACAGTCAGTAATGCAGGTAAACTATGCCACACACCGCAATACCATCAGGGATACAGGTAAACTACCCCCTGACACACAGCTATACCATCAGAGATACAGGCAAACTACCCATCACACCTCAAGACCAGCAGGGATACAGGTAACCTACCCCTCACACAGTGAAACAGTCAGGAATACAGGTAAACTACCCCTCACACAGAGAGACCAGCAGGGATACAGGGAAACCACCCCTCACACAGCTGCACCATCAGAGATACAGGTAAACTACACCTCTCACAATAACACTGTCTGGGATACAGGTAAATTAACTCACACAGCTATACAGGTATACTCATTTCCTTACACTCAGGGTAACTGCACTAATTCCTCCCTACTGTAGTTCTGCTTTGCTGTTTTTAAATTCTTAATCTACCTGATGCCTTTGTTTTGTGCAGACCTGCCTGATTTTGTAAATACTTAAAAATGTGAGCATATCTGTTTTGAATTAAGTATAGGATGACTAAATGGTCAGCTTTTTAAACATGTCAGCAACAACTTATTCTGTGCAAAAGTCTTAGGAAGTCAAAAAAATGTTTAAAGCTGATTATCTGGGTAGTATGTGTACATTTGCTCCGAACAAAAAGAAAAACAATTTAACATTAGGATATATGCAAACACAATAAAAGCTAGTAAAAATCCCATGAGTTTGTTAAATTTCACCATCAGTTAATTAACAGTTAAAAAAGTCAAAAAGATATGATTAGCTATACAGTACGAGGTGTATTAGTGGTTGAGTCAAAAATACATGGCTGTCCTGGACAATTGCCGCAAATACTGGAGTGATATTGTTTGTTAAAATCTTCGAGTTTAAGGTAGAAAACAAGATTTATCAAGGTAACGTCATAACAAAACCAAGCCTGGCCTGTATTTCAACATAGTCACAAGTGAATATGTTACTCTTGAATTACATTGAATTTTCTTAGTGTGAGGCACCACGTGTTTGTCAGCCAACAGCGTGCCTTTGCTCATTCTGTAATAACAATTTAGCACATTTTTCTACCAGTTACATGTCAAATCTGATCAAACTGAGTAAGAGTCCATCTTACAATGTCGGAAAAGGACACAAACATTAAATGTTGATGAAACAAATAATTTTAGAATCATATCTATCCCTAGATTGGGCTCTGTTTGAATTGTAAAGTGGGTACCAAACAAAATAATCTTTGAGGGACCTCAGAATGAATAACAAAAAATTTAAAATATATATTTTTAGACCAAGCACACTTAATAGGATAGGAAAAAAATGTATTTGGTTGGTTTCAAGAACTTTATATTTTTTGGACAACCCTAGGGCCCCTTACACACATATACACACCCCTGCTGTAAGAGTGCACGTGACCTGCATATATTTGCTCCGTAGTTAGTAGATGACTGAATATGCCGTCTGCTGGGATGCTGTACACCCTGCCCATTGTTTTTCACTAGTGTTTTCAGTGTCGTTATCGGTGATGCCTTAAGACTGTCCTGAGCTTATGTTCAGCCAGCACAGAATGGCCACCTCTGTCTGCGCAAACACAAGCCGGCTAATGCCTGACGGTTATATGATCCAGTCAGGCTGCTGCCAAACAGCTCTGGGGTGAACAGCCTGGCTTTTCCACCCCCTACCCCGCTCTGGTTAATTATGTAATCATCTGGCATTACCTTTTGATGCTAAGGGTCATGCAGGAATTTTTGATTCTGTTTATTTCCGTTTTTTTTTGGATACAGTGGTTCCCAAGTTTGGGTTGCGTCACGCTAAGTGCTTTGCTGCCCTGAGCACCATGCTTTCTCTCACCCTGTGTCTCTGTCCCCCCCCCCCTTCTCTGTTCCTCTCCCTGCACTCCAGCCTGGCCTCAGACATGGCCCATTTTACTATGCCAAGCAGCCACTCACCACAGACCCTGTTGATGTTGTGCCGCAGGACGGCCGGAATGATTTCTACTGCTGGCTGTGTCACCGGGAGGGCCAGGTGCTGTGCTGCGAGCTCTGCCCGCGGGTCTACCATGCCCGCTGCCTGCGGCTGGCCGCCGAGCCCGAGGGCGACTGGTTCTGCCCCGAGTGCGAGGTACCCGGTGCCCATGCTCTGGCCCTGGGCCACAGGGGGTGGGGTGGGGGCCAGTTGGCACAGAAGGACACAGGGCAGAGTGCACTTTAGCGTGTAAAAAATCAGTCTCTGCTATCGGTCTCCCGCAAAGGAGAGTCACCATTGAGTGTCTGATACTGTACACGAGCAAGTGTGATTTGGGCAGCATCAGTGGAGTAATGAAGGGTTCCACAGAATGGCCAGTCCTGTCCTGACAGCCTCGGGTATGTTGGCAAGCCTTATTCTCGCTCACCGTAGACAGTGTTGCTCTTTTATATGGACGTTATAATGCACATTTAAGTAAGACATAGGCTAACAACATAAAACATGATTAATCACAAAAAAATGAAAACAGTGATATCATTCAGGAACCTGTAATTTAGAGATGGTTTCATGACTACCTGCAGTCATCTGTGAACGCCGGCCTGTGAAGCAGGAAGCTGCATCCATGCCATGTGCCGAACAGAATCTCATGTTTTCGGTTCTGCTTTTGTCAGGGTCACCTGCTTATCGTTCAAAGTTCAATTAAGAGCTCTGCTTATAGAAACGTTAACCTGAGCTTGGTGAATAATGTGTCATTCTAGTTTAGTCTAACACTACTGAACTCAAGTTAAGTGAGTGTTATTCTTATAAACAGCAAGTGACAAAGGGAGGGTTTTCACAGTATTTAAAATGCAAAACAGAGGATAGTGTGAAACAGGGGGACTGGACACAACAGTTTATATACATACATTAGAGTTCATATATATCATGATTGCAATGTGCATGTCAACAATAAATAATACAGCAGCAGCTCAACAGGGACAAATAAACATAGTAGCTAAAACCTAATGATAAAAAGCTAAATAATACCAAGTCAGAGTGAACAGTGCCAGTCTGGGGGGGCTTGGCTTGACCATGAGTATTTTAGCGTTAGCTGAGGCCTACTCGGTGTGAAGCAGCAGCTCCGTGGCGTCTGGTCTTGCCTGCAGAAAATCACAGTGGCTGAGTGCATCGAGACCCAGAGCAAGGCCATGACCATGTTGACCACGGAGCAGCTCTCCTACCTGCTCAAGTTCGCATTGCAGAAGATGAAGCAGCCAGGGGTGAGTGCAATGGGGGGGAGCCCCGCAGGGAAGCCGCGATGCTTGGGTGCGATTGTGGGGAGAGGCTGGGCTGGATCTTGAGACGTATGCCGTGTAGAGAAGAGCACCTTTTATTGACCTTCCGTATGCTTAACCAGAGCGGTAACCTTAACCCCAACCACAAAGGCATGCCTGTCGGCTTTCAGAATGTCAGCCTTCTTAGTGACGTGGCCCCTCTTGCTCGGGCTGCATCTGCCCAGAGATCATGTTGGGTAACCAAGGGTTTCGCCTGCCTCGGCTGAAATCCGCTCTGTCCTCTCGTTCCTGGAGCAGACCGAGCCATTTCAGAAGCCCGTGTCCCTTGAGCAGCATCCGGACTATGCGGAGTACATCTTCCACCCGATGGACCTCTGCACGCTAGAGAAGGTAGGCAGGAATGGCCCGTGCTGTCCATTGGCCATTCTAGAGCCGTTTGATGATCACATGACAGGTGTTATATGATGGTGGACTTTTCATTTGGCAGAACGTCAAAAAGAAAATGTATGGGTGCACAGAGGCATTCCTGGCTGATGTTAAATGGATCCTGCATAACTGTATCATTTACAATGGCGGTGAGTCGATCTGAGATGTCCAGGCAGCATGGGTGTCATCATCCTCAGTGTCATAGCTATTACTATCAGGTTCATATTATTGTCAGGTTCAATTTCATTCGTTTGATTGATTAAAATTGCCCTCATCCTAGGTAACCACAAACTGACGGCCACAGCGAAAGTCATAGTGAAAATCTGTGAACATGAAGTAAGCATCCTCACGCTCTGCAGGTCTTTGTGAGCCCGTCACTGCTGACTTCACTGCCTAGTAAAGGTTTCCTTGTTGAGCTGTTTCATGGTCTTTTGGGAAAGCTCAGTCAGGAGGTCATTACAATAGTCCAGTCTACTTGAGATAAATGCATGCATAGTTTTCTCTAGGTCTTAATTAGGACCACAGCCTCTGACTCTGAGTATATTTTCAAGATGGTAAAATGGCACCATAGGTATGACTTTGACGTGGTTGCTAAAGATAAGATCATCGTCCATTATTACGCCAAGATTTGTAACTTGACCTGTGCTCTGCAGAGCCTTACTGCCCAGTGAAGCATTTAGTTTAAGTCCAGTCTACCAAAAAGCATTATTTCAATCTTGTCTGTTACACCGTAGCCATACATATAACAAAAAAAACAATTCACTGAGTTTGGATTTTACAAAATCAGACTCATGCATAAATGACTGATAAATGTTCATATTTATCCAACCCAACTAATATCTTTAGCTCTTCTCGTTGTGTATCCTGGATGCTCCTCTTGGCCTTTGGTTGAGTAGCTCTCTAGTTAGCTTCTTGCTATGCCGTAGCCTGCTGTCTGGCTATCGCTATACTAACTGTCACACGTAACTGCTCTCACTGGAATCTCAGCCTATATACACTTATGCCTAGGCTAGCTCCTTGTCAGCTGTGTGCTTGTGATGTAATATCCACCTCACTCCTTTGTCACTGGACAAAACTGCTTGCTAAATAGATGTATGTAATATAAATTTTCATACCGTTGAGTAGCCTGTCTCTGTCCACAGATGAATGAAATCGAAGTTTGTCCAGAGTGTTACCTGTCGGCTTGCCAGAAAAGGGACAACTGGTTTTGTGAGCCATGTGTAAGCTTTCCCGGCCGATACCGGCCGCGCCGCGCTGCACGAGTTCAGCCAAAGGCGCTGCCGCAGCTGCCAGGGCTTTCCCATCTGTGTCTCACCCCTACCTGCTTCCCGGGGATGCTGTCAGATCATCCTTTACAACTTTAGGGTCCTTTACGTGTTTAGGGCTAAGATAAGATGCTTTATTGTCACTGCATACAGAGCAGTGAAATGTCATTCAGATGCTCACCAGGTAGAAAGACAGCATATATACATAGACAATGACAGTAAATATATCCACACATGGATATGACTCAGAAATACACAATGTACTATGTACTATGTAACTACGAAGCCAGAAATATACAAACAGCAGGAAAATTGTAACCAGATCCATGGATTCTATTGCATATTGGTGTGAGGGACGTATGTCATTTACAAAGACCGGAGGTGACTACTTTTGCTAATAACATTGCATGTGACACGTTATCTAAGCCGTGCTCTAATCCTGACGATGTGAAATGTCTTTTAGAGTAACCCACACCCTCTGGTCTGGGCCAAGCTGAAGGGCTTCCCCTTCTGGCCAGCAAAGGCACTGCGGGACAAAGATGGACAAGTGGATGCTCGATTCTTTGGACAGCATGACAGGTGAACAGCTTCAAAGTCTGTTGGCTGGGATTGGCACACCGCTTGCCATGTGCTCTTGGAGTAATATAAACATCAGCTGGATCACGGCATGATCATCTCTAATACGTTTCCCATTTATCATTTCTGCCAGTCTGTTGAGGCTTTAGGTCTGCCTCCTGACCTGGCACAGTAATCCAGCAGTGTCCTAAAAGGCTCATCCGCCTGGGGGGTTCTCCTCCTTAATCCCAAACAAGCTACCTTATCTCAATCCCTGCTGTAGGTTAAATGGAATATATAAAGGTATATATGGTACTAGAATAAGTACCATATTAATAAGTCTAGTTCAGGGCTCTTCAACTCTGGACCTCGATTCCAAATCCAGGCCTTGTTTTCAGTTCTCCCAGGTAGTTAGTTTAATGA
>JAODKE010000153.1:63946-79670 GCA_026779605.1 Mormyrus hasselquistii
GCAATCCAAAGAGTGACCCACTGTGCTGTCATGCCGCCAAATGAGCCGCTGTGCTGCCCAATGAGCTGCTGTGCCACACAATGAGTTCCCATGCTGCCCAATGAGCTGCTGTGCCACCCAATGAGCTGCCCAATGAGCCATCCGCAGAGCTAATGAAATGTAGAGGGAACTGTTGATGGCTGTTGGCCATGACCAATTTACAGTGTTGTTATTCTGATTTTAGCTAAATCTACAGCACCTTCCAGTGTGACCGCTCCTCCTCCATCCGACTCCACCCCTTCGACACCCAGCGTGAAGGACCCTGCTCAATCACCGGTCGCCGTCCCACTCAGCATGGTCTCTTTTGCTCCGGGACCGGCCGCACCCCTGCTGCCCGGATCCGCACCCAGCACGACGCCCACAACCACCGCCGCACCTGTTAAGAAGCAGCGCCCCCTTCTACCCCGCGAGACCGCCCCTGTGGTGCAGCGTGCTGTGGTCTGGAACGCCACTGGCAAGTTCCAGACATCCTCGCAGAAATGGCACATGCAGAGGGTACAGAGGCAGCAGCAGAGCCAGCAGCCGGCTGCTCAGACGCAGGCGCAGAGCCCGTCATCAGCGTTACAGCCGTCTTCTGCAAGCACGAGATACCAGACGCGGCAGGCTGTGAAAGGTCCGTCCCCCTAGGCGGATGTTTGCGGGGGGTTGTCAGTGGGATGCACTAAAACTTTCAGTCTCACACCTAGGTTCAGAGGACTACAAGCTGACCGTGTAGGCCATGGGGGCTCAAGTTATTGTTTGAAGGCGCTTTACCTTAGACATGTCCCATGTGCTGTAGTGCACGAGTCAGCATGGTGCAGTAACACTCACCATAAGTAACCCTTAAATCTTAATGAACTATAACCAGCCCACTTTCCACCCCACAGCTGAAATGTACCACAATGGAGAGATTGTTTGAATGTCCGATCACCTTTGCCACAGTGGCCATTAATACTCTGTTAATTGTTGGGTTTTTTTGATAATGATGCCAGCTGTCCAGCAAAAGGACTCCCCCCAGGGCACGTCCAGCTCAGTGGTGCCCCTAGTGACGGCAGCTCCAGCCGTCCCTGCGAGCGCAGCCCCCGCTGTCTCTGCTAGCAGCCCCTCATCACTCTCGTCCTCGACCACTGGAGACTTCCAGATCGCCACTACCTCGGCCGACATAGCGGCTGACATAGCCAAGTACACCACCAAGGTGAGTGGCTTCCAATCATGAGAGGTAGAGGTAAAGAGCATGCACTGATTACACCCACCACACGACAAACCACCTCAGGGATGAGACCCTGAGTGCAGCCCTGTGGCAGGTGATACCTCAGCACCGAATGGACCAGTGTGAGGTTTTTTCCAGTGGCTGGAGTGCCAATCCTGCCACCAACCTCCAAGTTAAGCCCTGTAAGGTGGAGGACCTCCTTATAAAGTTGGATGTAGTATGATGTCACACCCAGGATGAAGCAATTGCAAGTTAAGGGCCTTGCTCAAGGATCCAACAGAATAGAATCACTCTGGGCATTTAGAGGATTTGAACCAGCAACCTTCCAGTTGCTAGCACAGATCAGGATCATTCTGATCATGGACGTGACAAATAATCACGGAAGCCGTCTGCTTTCCTAACCACTGTGTCCCCTAGGTGCCGAGCTACAAATCTCTGACATCAGAAATCTGCTTTTCAGATAATGGATGCTATTAAAGGGACAATGACGGAGATGTACAACGACCTGTCAAAAAGCACATCAGGAAACACTATCGCTGAGGTAAGCATCAGCAGCAGCACTACTTATCACCACACACATTGGTGAGGGCCCCCTATTGGCCACAAACAGTCATTACACTACATATTAAACACATTCCTTATTTAGTAGATGGTAGAGCAGTATGTTTTGCTAACCAGCTAGCTAACTGTAATGTTACATGCAACTAGAGGTCTGCATGGGATGGAATTTTAAATCCCACTCCCACCCTCACCCACATGATTCTGTCATGCTCCCATAGAAGCTTGTCATATTTTGCCCCACTCCCACCTGTATAAGTCTTATCCCACTGCAAAGAAAAAATATGTTTTGTTTGACTATGTTTCATTTCAGCTTAAGAATAAAAACAAACATGTAAAGTCAACAAAAATGCTTTCCTTTCTGACTACTGTGCCAGCAAGGTGCTGTGTTAAAGGGATCCCAGGTCATGGATGGTGTCAAAAGGTGGTAGATCAGCGCAAACAAAATACACACATTTGTGCGTTGTTTCATTTTTTAGTGCAGTTGTCACTTTTGATTTAGTTGCACTTGGGTGTCAGTGTAGTCTGCACTTTCAATACTGAAAGTACATGCCATTTTAGCACTGAAGTGCCAGACTTGTACTCAGTGTATGGTAACACTTTGCAGCATGTGTCACAATGGGAAAAAGGCGTGGTTACCATTAACATCACTGACAGTGGAAAACGACTGCCAAATATCCGATTTCCCCTTAACTGGATTAATAGTTTGATAATTACCTTTCCTTAAACTGCAACTTACATCCTTTCGGTGCCAAAAATATGTTGTCCTGGCTCTGCTATCATTAGCGACCGCCAAGAGAGTAATGAGGAACTTCTTTACGGAAGTGCCAGGATAGGCTGGTTGTGTAAAATTAGTCTATTTTGGTTTTATGTAATGAATTTTTAAGTGTAACTTTCTGTACACTCACAAACATGAATAAAATAATAATTTAACACAAAAAATATCTGCGCAATACTTAATTATTTAAATTAAATTAAATTCTTTTTGCGGGATCCCGCGAGTCATTCAAATTGTCCCGCTCCCGCATTCAGAAATGAAAATCTGTCTCGCGGCGCACTCTATTGCCGCGAGTCCCGCGGGAGTGCAGACCTCTACGTGCAGCAATGAAGTGATCATATCCCCAAAGTGACTTTCTGATTGGGGCCTCACCAGTGACAAACCCGTCCCTAAGTGTCAGGTCAGTGGGAATCTGGCCCATGAACTTTGTGTGCTGTTTTAATGCATGACCCCGACTAAACTGCTCCTGCTCCAATCTAATCCTATCTACAGATCCGGCGCTTGAGGATCGAAATTGAAAAATTACAGTGGTTACATCAGCAGGAGCTGTCCGAGATGAAGCATAACCTTGGTACGTTACTTTCTACAGTTCCTAGCAAAGTCACCAGAAAAAGCTCAGCAAAACTGGGCTTGTTTTTTTTATGTCTTAAGAATAAAATAGATCACAGGTTACTTGTTAAAGGACCACACATCTGTGTGTGTGTGTGTGTGTGTGTGTGTGTGTGTGTGTGTGTGCATGTATATTAATATCATGCGAACCAAGTGTCCCCACAATGTGATTATAAACTTATTTTGACCTTTTAGGGACATTTTTTCAGTCCCCATAAGGGGAAACTCGATTTAATGAAAATCTATGACTGCAATAAAAAATAACTAAAAATGCCAAAAATCTATTTTGTTTGGCTGCTTTTGGTGAAGTTTAGGGCTGGATAGGGTTAAGGTTGTCATTTGTGTGATTAGGAAATAAATGGAGAGTCCCCATAAACATGGATATATACACTGTGTATGTGTTTGGTTATGTAGGTAATGTACGGATATGAATTACATGGAGGGGAACAAATATCCTGACGTTTGACGTTGGGGGGATGGGGGGGTCATTTTTGCGATTCCCCTACAAGGGGAAGCTCAATATAATAAAATTATGTCACAATGAAAAAACTAAAAATGCCAAAAGTCTATTTTGTTTTGTTACTTATGGTTGAGGTTAGGGCTGGGTAGAGGTTAAGATTGTCATTGGTGGGATTAGGGTTATGCCCAAAGAAATGAATGCACGGTCACCACGATGATATGAATACAAATGTGTGTGTGTGTGTGTGTGTGTGTGTGCGTGTACTAGAGCTCACCATGGCTGAGATGCGGCAGAGTCTGGAGCAGGAGCGCGAGCGGCTCGTGGCGGAGGTAAAGAAGCAGATGGAGCTGGAGAGACAGCAGGCTGTGGACGAGACCAAGAAGAAGCAGTGGTGCGCCAGCTGCAAGAAGGAGGCCATCTTCTACTGCTGCTGGAACACCAGCTACTGCGACTACCCCTGCCAGCAGGCACACTGGCCGGAGCACATGAAGTCCTGCACGCAGTCAGGTACCTGCCCTGGCGCACATGCACACGCGTGTCCCCTTGTTATCGTGGGGCAGCTTTACATCCACTGCAATGTTAATACTTTAACGTTAATGTTAACATACAATCATACATACAGCCATTAGAATGAGGATACAGTGAATATGACCCCCACTGTCATGTGTGTACCCCCCCCCCCCCCATTGGTGAGAGTCTGCAATGAACGGGTCAGAATCAGTGGCTCTGCGCTGTGTCTCTATGACTCTGGCCCTGTTTCTAACCTTAAGCTCCCTCATCCTCAGCGGCGGCATCGCAACAGGAATCGGAGCCGGAGGTGGCAGCAGATGGAGGCGGCAAGGCATCCAGCCAGGCGGCCAGCGGGCAGGCGTCTCCGGGGGAGGGCGGAGCAGCGGCGGCCCCCCTGCCAGACAAGGACTCAAGCACAGAGCGGGGGAAAGACAGTGGCACCCCTGTTGCAGGTTCATAACCCGCAGGAGGGGCCAACTTCGGTGTGACGTGGCCTGTCAGTGATTTCGTCAAAAAAAGCATTACACGTGGACAGTCCCCGCACACGCTGGGGTGGGGTGGCACTTTTTAAATGTAAGTATTAAGAACTATTGAATCCTTCCACGGCTTCTCCCCCGTTACCAGCGTTTTGGGACACACCCACATTCCCACGTATCCTCACACAAGCACACGTGTGGGGGACACCGCTCAATCAGGCCTCACCATCCCTCCCGAGGAACTCCGGCGATCACGCAGAGGAAGGACGAGGCAATCTCTTGGCTAGACACCGCAGAGGACACCGTCCCCATGGTCTATGTCACCAAGGCCCACAGCACGTCTCCGCGGTTTTCTGGAAGGAGATAGAAGCTTCATCTGCTCTGTTCCCCTGACGACAGTTTAACGAATGCTACCACCGTCTCATCCCCAGCAATAACTTCGGTATTTCAGGAAAAAACCTTCGAAAGGAAACTTCCCCAGTTCCTTAAATGTTCTTCAGTTTTGTATAAAAGTCTTTTTCTCTCATGTGCTATTGTTAACTTGCTGGAATAGTGAAAACTAAAGTCTGTGATTTGTTAATATCCCCGAAGGCCACTCCCCTCCCTCACCCCATCGCATTACTGAATGACCCACACGGGTGACAGGGACTGTGCAGTAATCAGTGACAGTGTGGAAAGTCAGGGTGTCCTTTATGGTGATGATCCCACTCTTGTCAGTCTCTCTCTCGGAAAAATAAGCTATCTATGGGTGAATGCATTTGATGTGCGTGGCAGGTTCTGTGTTTATGTAGCAAAGATCAGTCCCGTAAATTCATTTGCTTCACAGGACCGGGAATCAAGTTGTGATGAGATGCTACAACAGCCAAGGAGGGAAACCGGTTTCCAGGGGACTTACACACACTGTCATCCACCACAGACATTCATTCAATAAAACACCATGAGAAAAGAGGACAAGACATAAATGTATAGCATATACCGATGACTGTACAGATCCACAAACCTCATGTTTACTCATTAGATCTTTTTAATTTATATGGGAAAGAGGCTCATGTTAAAATATCTCTGGGTATTGTTACCGTGTAAAAATGCCTTTTGCATAGTAAATGCTGAAGTGGTAACTAACATATACACAAAGATATGAGAGGGGGTGCAGTACGCCATTTTGAGGTTTACAACATGCTTACCTGATTCCAACTCTTTTGTATTATTACTTCCATATATATATAATTGTCTTTCATTCATATCCTCATTTCATATGGTTTAGTAGAGATATGTTTGGAACTATATCTTAAATTACACATAGAGTATAAAAGACTTTAAAGTGTACAAATAACTACAAGCCTTTCAAAGAGAAAGTGAACAATTATTATTCTTATCGTGTTTTTTCATTGCATAAAACACAGATCTGCCTTTAAACTGGACGTAAAAACTGCATTTTAAGTGCTGGAACAAGGATTCTCGTGTTACTAACATTTTTCTAGGCAAACCTGTCGATGGCGCTGTCTAGCCACTGAGAACATGATTAGACAGACCATCTAGTGGACATCGGATGGGTTGCCTCCAGCGTGGCACCAGGAAAGGACAGAGAATCCAGACGTACTCTGGAAACCTCTATATCAATGGTTAACACTGTGCTTTGTCTCATTTAGCCTCTCAGCTGCATCATTAAGGAAGACCTTACATACGTGCGTAGGTATGACTCCTATAGAGATAATCGCAATCGAGAAGGAAGAAGAGAGACTGTGTCACTTGTGAGCAAGTTTGTCTCACGGTTTGTTGTTTACATACTGTAAATAAATACCCGGGAATTAGAAAGTGTCAGTCTGACTACCACAGCCTTTTTCTAACTACCGTGAATCTTTATTATACATGTAAGTTTGCACTTTCATGTTAAATTGCCTGGAGCTCGTTGACGTATAAAGCATATTGTAAAATTTTCATGGACAATCGTTTGTGTTTTTGTCACTATAACATCACATTATTTCCATTATAACTGTTTTATAGACTAAATTCGTGTTGACAACACATAATATAAAAAGGGTAAAATAACTAGCCGCTTGACACAATTGCATATACTGCGTAATCAAGAGGTCTTATTGTTCCTGCACCAAATACTGCAAAGCGTTCCCCTCAGGCATGACAGGCATAGTTTTGCGACATAAAAAATCGTTTATGAGGCAAATAAAAGACACTATATGAATTTACCAATATAGCTGAATGTGTAGTATCCCTTAAATATTTGGGCTAAGCATCCCCAACAATGTATGCTCGGGCAAACTACAAGTCTCCAGTTCCAGCAAATATAGGTCATGGTCCTAAAAATAACTGACAATAGCTAATATCGCGGAAAATCATGCCGCTTGTCAACTAACAAACATTGCGCTTTTACACCTTTGTTCAATTCTGTCATATTAGCAATGGAATTTTTGTTAAAACATAAAAAACAGGTCGAACTATATACTGAATCGTTACACATGTTCTTATCGAGACTAAATCCGCGGGAAGCTTGCGCTGTGTTTTGCTGCTGCATAAGCGGCACCTACTGTATCAGCTGGGAATTAGAAAGAAGCGTGTATACTGTATATGTTCATGATCGCCTTTATTTCTTTGTCTGAGACATGCCTATCACTTAGGGGTGCAGTATAAACAAGAAATTTGACGCTCCAACCATTTTAGGCTTGAAACTTAACGCCTTTTCCGTGTCGGCAGAAAGAGCCACGCTGTCTGGACATAGGCCTTGAACTGCCATCTGCAGGTACAGTACGTGATAGGGACTCCCTCACGTTCAGTTCAATCTTCCACGTATTACTACATACCTACATACTGTATAGATATTTCTCTGTAGAAGTCCAGCAATTGCGTTTATTGTGAATTATATTGTACATAAAAGCTTGACTGAAGCAGAATCATTACTCAAAATGCGCTGATGTGACTCTAATATACCCCACACACACATAAGCAATGCATGTAAGTTTTGTGACGTATCCATCGACAGATATTAAGTAGTAACTCCATATCATGATAAAATAATAGCATCCAGAAGCACCAGCACTCAATGGCACTACGTATCTCGATAACGCCCAGCGTAACGCATCCCCGAACATCATGGGACGCCGTTTGTAAATTAAGTTACTAAACATTTTTCTACTTGCCACTTTCAACATTTACACAATTTTCTGACATTTAGCTATTAGTCAATTGTGTTGTGGATCATCAGATTTTTTGCTGTGTAGATTATTTTCAAAATTGTTTATCATAAATGCTATGTCTATATATAAATATTAAATATAAAAGTTAAATATAGATGTTAAGTAAAATGTAAATATAAATGTTAAATTTAAATGTTAACCTATACCTCAATGTTAAATGCAAAAGTTAAATGTAAATATAAATGTTAAATAAAAATGTTGAGAACGTATGCAAATTCGCCACTTCGACTGCATAGAAATGGGCGGTAACGACTTTAATTTTTCCCGCCATGCTTTAGTTGATGGCGGCAGTTCGTAAGATGCTGCTGCTAAACGTTTTGTTCGGAAATGGCGAGAAATCGCTTGCAAAACGGCAGGTCCAATCACAGCAACTATAATCCATTGCGGTTATCGGTCACTGCTACGTGTTGCTCGTTCGCATGTTTCATGTAATGTGTTTAGTGATTTTCATCTGACAAACAAGTAAGCAGCAATAATAATAGAACGAAGGGGAAACAATACAAGTCTTCATGTGCAAATAGAAAAGTATGTTGTCTAGCCAACAAGAAGCTACCATACTCACAAATAAACAAAAATCTATAAGTATACCTATATGTATTCATTCTATTTCACAAAAATACCATGTAGACTAATGTTGATAGCTATCTGTTATCTGTAACTCAAGTCAGAACTGATCTGACCGACTAAAGCATGGTGGGAAAAATTAAAGGCGAATTTACACGATACTACTGATCCCCCTCTCGCCCCAAAATACGTTCATAACTTCCCGATGTCACAGTGGAAGGTGTAGATGATGTTACTTACGACCTGTGAAGAATAACATGTAACGCAGAGCGAACATATGCACCTGCCAAAACTGCACGTTCAATGGCCTCTAAGTGAGCGAAATTCGCCTCCATCAGCCCTAACATGCAACCACTTAGCGCGCTTTCGTCGTTAACGCCCATTTCGATGCAGATTCGAGTGGCGAATTTGCATACGTTCTTAACATTTAGTGTCTACATTTAACATTTCTATTTAACATTTAAATTTTCTATTTACATTTAACTTTTACATTCAACATTTAGATATAAGTTAACATTTATATTTACATGTACATTTAACTTTTAACATTTATATTTAGCATTTACATTTAATATTTATTAAACCAACAATGGTTAAAATCACACACAGATATATCACGTCAGGTGCACATGATCAGTACATCGTTACCCAGCATTTTAAAGGAGCTTTGCCCTATTTAAAACTTAGATTTAGTTTGGTGTGCTCCTGTCTGTTGAAGTGAGTGCCATTGTGAGATCTAAATAGCTGTCTGATGGCCTCAGAAAGATGATTGTGGCCGCTTTACAAGTGGAGGACATTCAAAAGAACTGCCACCATTACCAGGTCTGGTCGTCCAAGCAAATTCACCCCCAGAGCAGACCGCAAGATGCTCAAAGAAGTCATCAAAAATCCTAAAATAATAATGCTCTTTGGACAGAAGTGCAGGAGGTTAGGAGCGGGCAGGAGGTTATGAAGGCGGCATGCTGTAATCGTAGTTGTGGTCCGTAATCCGAGGTCGATGTTGGGGATGTCTGTCCGACGAGTAGACAAAGGACCAGGGAACAAGAGGAAGGGGAAACAGAGGAGGCTGGACTAGGCAGGGCAGGTAAGTCAAGGACGGGAGCGGGTCTGAGGAAGGAAGGTAAAAAGGTAAGGATCCGACACAAGGTACACAGGTAAGGTAGGGGAGAGCGGGTAGACAGAAGACTGGAAGAATGCTCAGTATGGCAGTGGAACATCAATACTTCGCGAGGGTGATTTGAGTTTGTTCTGCTTTTAAAAGTGGTTAATCGTGTGTGAACGAGTTGCACCTGTCTGGTCACGCCCCTGTGGGCTTAACAAAATGAGTCTAAAATTGAATTATTTGGACACTGTAACAGAAGACATGTTTGATGTCAACCAAATACAGCCTTTCAAGAAAAGAACCTCATACCTACTGTGAAGCATGGAGGTGGCAGTATCATGGTTTGGGGATGCAGCAGGACTTGGCCAGCTCACCGTCATACAATCCATCATGAATTCTACTGTGTATCAGAGGGTGCTTGAAGAGCATGTGAAATCATCTGTAAAAAAATTAAAGCTGAAGCGGAACTTGACACTGCAACATGACAATGACCCAAAGCATACCAGCAAATCCACCAAGGACTGGCTAAAAACTAACAAGTGGGGAGTCCTGGAATGGCCAAGTCAGAGCCCTGATCTTAATCCCATTGAGATGCTGTGGGGTGACTTGAAATGGGCTGTACATGCAAGAAACCCCTCAAACATCTGGAATTCAAAAAGAATTCTGCGTTGTGGAGTGGGGCAAACTTTCTTCTGATCAATGTCAGAGACTGGTAAAAGGCTACAAAAGGCGCCTCACTGAAGTCCTATCAGCCAAAGGGGGCAACAATAGTTATTGGGGGTAGGGGGTCCTAAATTTTTCCTCCATTAATATACACATTTTTGTTTTTTTTTTGATGTGTTTAAATTTTTTTGTTGTTTAATTCCAATGAAGTCACTTTCTTTTCCAAAAATACAAAAAACATGATTGGACATCGATATGTGAACATTTCTTAATAAAGAGCTGATTATTGTGGGGTGTCCTAATTTTCTCACATGACTGTATAAATGTATATGGTACCTCAGAACTTGAACTTAATCCGTTCAAAACAAAGAAAAGGGAAATTTATATATATATATATATATATATATATATATATATATGCATACACACACACACACACATACATCACATACACTGGAAGGACTTAAGTTATGTATTTTGTGCTTTTTTGTTTTCACACTTCCGAATAGCATCTATGCAATATGTAAATTCCATCAGAATATAAAAATTTGGTTTTTGCCCACTTTATGTATATGAAATTTTCCTAATACCAAAAGTAAATTAATAATATATAGATTATTTAGCATCAAATTGCTACCTTTAAAATAAAAAAAATACATCAAATAGGCCAATCACTACATCATTCTTGACGTTCTTAATAAACTGTTGTATATCTACCCAGAATAATCTCGTATATACACAGTGATAAAACATATGCATAACATTTTCCTCTTCTATCCCACAGAAATCACAGGTGTTATCAATATCCAATTTAAATCTTCTTAAAACTTGTTTTACCAAGTAAATCCTATGTAACAATTTATATGGCACCTCTTTAACCTTATTTATGCAGAATTTACTATGAATAGTCTATACTTTTTTCCAATTTATGTCATGAAACATAGAAGACCAAAAGAATAATGCTGTAGCTGTCATGCCTAGCTCCGTCCGATCCTCGTGTGTGCCACGCCCACCTCGTTACCTGGTGTTGATTCCTGATTGTACAACATCTGTTGCCTGTTCTGTTCTGCTTGTGTATTTAGTATGCGTCTCGGTTAGTTTTCCCCAGATCCGTCATTGATGTGCGTCCTGGTGTGCTCTGTCCGTCTCTCAATAAACCTGTTTACCTTGGACTTGCGCTTTCCTGCCTCGTCCCTCACCACTAAACATGACAGAATGAGAGATCTCGCGAAAGACTCACCGCGGCAAGACGAGGACCTATGGCTCATCCTGCTGCACGAAGTGAGTTACTGGCGAGAGCTGACAGAGATCCGTGAGGATCCCAGCTTATTCGCCTTAGCCGACTGGAGCTGGGACCTTGTACAGGGGGTTACCCCACGTACGAAGGCACATGCAATGGTGGAAGTGCGCACCCTCCTGCAGCAGCTTGTCGGCCAAGTAAAGGAGAAGCTACGCCGACCTCTCGCCGGCTCAGCGGCAACCCCGCCTCCACCTACCTGCCCCCGCCGGAAAAAGAGAAGAAGGAAGAACAGAGAGCGACAGGAAGAAGCCCCGATGCTCTTCCTGGGAGCCTGCTCTCTGCTCCCCGCCTGGGAGTCAGCCAGGGGGCGAGGGAGCTCCCCGCTCCTCTGGAAGGACACCGCTGCTGCCCGCCTGACCAGCCTGAGTGATATGTCGCCTCCCTTAGAGGCTTATCACTATCAGCCAACGTGCTTAGCTGGTAAGAGGAACAGCGCAGTAAGGGATGCAATTCCCCGGGTCCCTAAGGCTCTTAAAGGGGCAGGTCCAGATCTGCCTGTTCCAGACCTGCCTATCCCAGACCCTCCGGCCACTTTGCCCGCTGATGCCGCCGCTCTGCCCGCGGCATTGCCCGCCATGTCTGTAGCCACTCTGCCTGCGGCACCGCCTGCTGCTGCCGCCGTTCTGCCAGAGGTGCTCGCAGCGGAGCCCCCTGCTGGCCGCACGTCCGAGGTGCCCGCTGAGGTGCCCCCTGCTGGCTGCATGCCCGAGGTGCCCGCTGTGGCGCCTCCTGCTGGCCACACGCCCATCCTGCCCGTCCAGCTCGGCTCACCCGTCCTCACTTAAGGCCTGGACTTTAGTCCCCCCAGCCTTGGTACTAGTCCCTGAGGAGGTCCCGGACAGTCTGACTGCTGCTCCTACCTCCATGGAGGAGGAGCTCGAATAGGACCCCTCAGGAACCCTCCTTATGACTTTTTTCCCCTCGCCTCAACAAGGGAGATCCCGACAAGGACCACGCCTGTCGGTGTCCTGCAAGGGGAGGGGACATAGACGTCGGGCTGGGGTCCCGTCTGCCCTGCCCCCTGGCTCGCCCTCGCGCACCTTGGCTGGGGCTCCGGGGCTGCCTGCAGCTCCTCTGGCTCTGGGATGGCGGTCGCCTCCAGGTCCCCTGCCGGTGCCTCGGTGCTGGTCCTCGGTCCCGCCTCCGTGTCACCCTCCTCCGGGCCCCCCTGCTTCGGCGGGGCATCGGACGCCTTCGCCTGTGGCAGCTTCCCCCTCCTGCCTGCCTGCGCCAGGGTTCCCTCCTGCTCCCTTCATGTCTCCTCCGTCATTCCCTTCGCCGGCTCCTTTGCCCCTGCATGGTCCCCTCCTGCTCCCTCTTCCCTCTCGTCTGCGGCCCCTCTGGCCGCCGCCTTTCGCCGCCTGTGCTCCCTCAAGTTCCCCATGGTCCCCCGTCTGTTCCTGTCTGGTCTCCCTTGTCGGCTCCTCGTCCCTTCGTCCCTCCTCTGTCTCCTCCTGTGGGTCCTTCGTTCACTCCTGGCCCTTTTGTTCCACCTGCATGTGTTCCCCCTGTGTCTCCCTTCTTGGTCTGTCTATTTGTATTCTGTTGCTTTTAATTTTTGAAGCTTTTATTGCATGTCATGTATCTGTATGTTTTTATTTTTTCTTTAGATGTACAGTCCTTTGGTCTACGTGGTAGTAGAAAGGGCTATATAAATAAATGAGACTTGAGACTTGACTTGACTAAATAAAATGTCCTTGTTATTCCAAATAAAATACTTGTGCGGTGAAAAGTTATGCTTGTAAACTTAATTCCATGTTAAAAGAGCCAATTTTAAACATAGTTTGTCAATTGAAAAATTACATTTCAGCAGGAATTGTAAACCACCAAGCATACTGAAGAAATAATTAGGAAAGATGTTCCACATGCTCTCTTTACTCTTCAGGAAGTCAGTAATCCATTTAAAAGTGTTGTTTAGCATTTCAAAATCTAAAATGTCAAGTCCCCCATTTTCCTTAGTATTAGAAATAGTTAGCCCTCATTTATCGCGGTTAATCAGTTACAGACTGTACCATGATAAGTGAATTTCCGTGAAGTAGGATTCTTTATTTATAAATTGAATATTTTCTAGTTAGAGCATTGAAAACCTGTTTGCAACCTTCTAAGTACGGTTTGTAACATTATTAGAGCCCTCTAGACATGAAATAACACCCCTTAGACACCATTACTGTTATGCTTGCTGGACTAGGAAACAGAAACGGGGAGACTCGAATCAGAATCGAAGGGTTTATTTTGAATCACTCCAAATTCAGGACACAAGAACATGCAATATCAAAACGCCAATGACAGACTCTGACTTGTACATACACCGGACGAATCAAACTGACAAAAAAACAGCTGGTGACAATCGGGATTGCACACGTGGTTAATAAGGGGGTGTGGCACACAAGAGGATTGTACAGGGAGGTCATGACATTTACATTCATATTACCCAATATATTAGACAAAATAAGAGAACATAAGACATATTAGGCGTTACAATATCATAATATTATTACTGTACATTTAAATACGAAGAGCAAAGATGCTTCTGATGCGTAGCGATGTATCATTTTCACTGTCTCATCAACTTTTTAATGAATATACAAAAAACCGCGATAGAGCCGCAAAAGTCGAAGCGTGAAGTGGTGAGGGACGACTGTAGTTTCCTTTTTCCTTCTTCCAAATAAATCTATAAAGCATTTTTTACAGCTCCTTGATCACATTCAAAAGTACATCCAGCGAAAGAGAAACATACACTGAGTGAGATATTCTTTCAGCCTTTGAAAGTAAAACTCTCCCTATCAGTAATATACCGCATAATAGGCTTTTTTTTAGTTTTTACTATGATTGAGTCAAAGATCAGTTTGGCTTTCTGGTGCACATCGTTACTGGTTAGATTTTTTTGTCCAACTTAAACCAGCACTGCAAAACGTCACCACACATCACCATCATCCATCCATCCATCCATCCATCCATCCATCCATCATCTACCGCTTTTCCGGGTCGGGTCGCGGGGGCAGCAATCTAAGCAGGGAAACTTCTCTCTCCATGACCAAGCTTCTCACCCTATCTCTAAGAGAGTGCCCAGCCACCCTGCTGAGGAAACACATTTTGGCTGCTTGCATTCACAATCTCGTCCTTTCAGTCACTACCCAGAGCTCCTTACCATAGGTGAGGGTAGGAACGTAGATCGACTGGAAAACCGAGAGCTTTGCCTTTTGGGCTCAGCTCCATCCTCACTATGACGCCGCACCGATACGCCTGTCGATCTCCTGGTCCATCCTTCCCTCATTCGTGAACAAGACCCCGAGATACTTAAACTCCTCCACTTGGGAAAGGACCCCCTCCCCGCCTTTTCCAGCTGAGGACCATGGTCTCAGATTTGGAGGTGAGGGGCTGCAAACTGCTTCAGTGAGAGCCAAAGGTCAAAGTCTGATGAAGCTAACAGAACCACATCATTTGCAAAAAGCAGAGACCTAATCCTGAGGTCACCAAACTGGACACCCTCAATGCCCTGGCTGCGCCTAGAAATTCTGTCCATAAAAGTTATGAACAGAATCTGTGGCAAAGGGCAGCCCTGGAGGAGTCCAACCGTCATCGGAAACGAGTCCGACTTACTGCCGACAATACAAACCAAATTCTGACACTAGTTATACAAGGACCGAACAGCCCTTATAAGGAAGTCCGGCACCCCATACTCCCGGAGCACTCCCCACAGGACTCCCCAAGAGACGCATTCGAATGCCTTCTCGAAGTCCACAAAACACATGTAGACTGGTTGGCCAAACTCCCTCGCAGCCTCCAGGACCCTGCCGAGAGGATAGAGCTGGTCCACTGTTCCACAGCCAGGGCGAAAAGCACACTGTTCCTCCTGAATCCAAGGTTCGACTATCCGACGGACCCTATTCTCCAGCACCCCCGAATAGACCTTACCAGGGAGGCTGAAGAGTGTGATCTCCCTATAGTTGGAACACACCCTCCGGTCCCCCTTCTTGACTAATCCAGAGGGACTGCCCCCGATGTCCATGCGTTGCTGCAGATGTGTGTCATCCAAGACAGCCCTGACACATCCAGAGCCTTGAGGAACTCTGGGCAGATCTCATCCACCCCCGGGACCCAGCCACCGAAGAGCTTTGTAACCACCTCAGTGAAACACGTGATCTGAACTCTGTATTACAGCGAATAAACACTAACCTTAACCTTAACCCTAACCCTAACCGGAGCTCCACCTTATGCCCTTAAAGATCACGTGTTTCCTGTGGAGGTGACGTATTTCCGGTGGAGC
>JAODKE010000153.1:86398-119413 GCA_026779605.1 Mormyrus hasselquistii
GTCGAGTTGGTTTTTTGGTGTGTTTGTGTGTGTTGTTTTTTTTTTTGGTGTGTTGGTGGGGGGGGGGGGGGGGGGGGGGTGGGGGGACCTTCTCTTAAAGCTTGTTTCATACTCTGGTCCACGTGCGCTTTTGGTCGGCGGATTGTATAGCGCGTGGTATCTTGTATTAAAACTACATTTGTCCTTGGCTCACTGATGGTCATGGTCAGTGCATGAATACAGCAGTGATATTCCACCAGGCCAGGAGAGGGCAGATGTATTGCAACAAATACAAGCAGTATAGTGTAATGGGTAAACTTATGAACAGTTCTTACTAGGCTTGGGCAATATTAGTTATATGGCACACTGTGGAATTTCGAAATCTTAGACACGAGTCCCCTCCACCCCGCGTGACAAATTTTATCGGCGAGATTTCAAAATGTCGGGATGTTGTTGCTTTTGGAAATACCATATACCGTGGTATAATTTCTGGACAGTATGAACAATTAGAAATGCAGATACCTCTGCACCCCCTACAGCATTTCTTCTTTGTTGACCTATGCTCTGTTAATTACTGTTGCCACCTTTTGGAAACGCAAGTAAATTTCCCTGCACATGCGCAGTAGGTGCACACTGGCATGCATGATTTTCACCGGACATACTCTGACTACACACATGCCGTCTGGCAGAAAACCTTAATGATTAAATTTACATCACGTACCCTGTGTGTAGACCCGAAGTGCAGATGGAAAAGTGAAGTATGAATTGTCCATAAGTCCCAAGCTCATTAAAATCCAGTGTCTCTCATTGTGTAACCAATGGTCTGCTGTCATGGAAGGAAACTTGTAGCTGCACTGGTTCTGAGTAGCATTACTATAAAGAACACAGCCATACTTTGCTAGTACCTATAATTTTAAATGTGAAGAGCTGACATCTGGTTTTACTGCTGGCATCTGTGGACATCGTTAAATGGTCAGCATAGTAATTTGCCTTCATATGTCATGTTCTGAATCTTTTGTCTTAAACGGCCCAATGGTTAATGTACACTGTCAAAGAAGCAGCCTGCAAATGCGTTTGACTTTAGGCCACGTTTTAGAAACCTTGATTGTTAATTTACAGTAGCCACAAAAGCTATTTAGTAATGTTTTACATTAACTGCACATTCATAATGCATTCATAGAACATTCAGTGCACCTGCATGATGCATTTATCATGCATTCAATGCATCTTATTAATGCATTCGTAGAACATTCATAAGCAGTGTGTAAGTATATCTTAACATGTCTTAGAGCACTGTTCATAACTTTCAATGATCGACGCATTAGCTGTAATATACATCATCAAACATTTCAATAATATGTTGTGTATTAAAGCTTAATGTATGTTAGGATGTTAATGAATGCTTGTTCCTTCTGAATGCATTATGGATGCATTATAAAGGTGCACTGAATGTACTATGAAGGCACAAAAGCTTTATGATGGTGCAGTTAATTTAAAGCATTACTAATTATTCATGTTAATGTTTGTGCTTTTACTGAATGTTACTGATTCTTATAGCTTCAGTGGTTTCAATGACAGGAAATGATTATTCTGAATTTATGCTTGTAATTGCTGTCATTTTGTTCATTGCCAGTTTCAACGTATAAGGTTGCAACCGCATACATACTCCTTGTGTACTGCTTGCTACCTTTTTGGTTCATACACATTGAAATGAATCAATACATTTGTTGACATGGGCAGAACATAAATTTATAATTTTATGTACATAATACAGAAAACATCATGCTAATTTTGGCTGTCAGTTGGTTAGTGCTTGAGAGCTCAGACACCATCACATCTGTTTAATCAGTAGTTTGGGAATATTTCGGTTTCCTAATAAATTACACCAACACCGGGGAGAAAATAGTAAGACCTGGACTTGGACCTGTTATACCAAGCATGGATTTGTTGCTCATGATTCAACATGCTAACTCATGAGATGACGACATTTAAGTGTGCGTACAATTGGAGCAAGACAGATATAGCCTCTGCAAGCTAGTCCCCCTGTGGCGTTTAAGGTGCTTTTGCCAGGAAATTCAGATCACGGTAAAATATTATGGCCGTAGGGATTTTTACCGCTACAGATCTGTGACCATTTTCTGTTGTAGAGATTTACTTAAGATTATGACCTTTTTTATTTTAAATTCATTAAAAAAAATTTCCAATGTGTATATAAGCAACATGGTCTTTAGATATGTTGACAGCCACATTGCATTTCGTTTAATAGTATTTTGTTTTATTAATAATTTCAAAACAAATCTTTCTCCCTGCTGTACTGAGAGTGCACTGAACCCTGAACCCAATAGTGAGATTTGTACAGAAAAGTGAACTCCTTAGTATTATACCCCGATATTGGTGATCTGGGGCATATGAAAGAACATCATTTTGTCTTGGGGAATAGTAATATGGTGTGTGTATGTATGTACCAACATGGGCCCTGTTTACACTATGAATTTAAAATGAGACTTGGGTGATCGGATCACAAGTAGACGGCTGTTTACCCCTGCGTTTATCGTGTGTGTGTGTGTGTTCAAGGTGTTCAGCTGACTTTGCTGAGATTTCATTACTGCTCTGCTCAGTTATTGTGATGTCCACATAGGGGATGTATCAGGAAACATTGGTAATGAAATGTGTCCCAGGCCTACTCAAGTGGTTTGAGTGATCGGATCACTATTTCTTGGTGGTCATTTTATTGTCATTTAGAGCTGTCGGCTTACTGTCTGATCACCCAAGATGCATCTTAAAACCAATTGTAAACAGGCCCATGAATGGCTGTTTGAACAGTAATGTGCTGTACCTACTAGGATTGTGTGCTTTGGCGGTATCCGCAATTGACCACAAGAGATGCAACCTGGAGTCGGAATCTGACTGACCAGCAGTTATTGCCTTTATTTGTGATGTAGGCGTAGGTTTAGGCTACACACAGAGCATAAGATATGATATGGCTTTCAGTACAGCCTTGTAGCCTACATTTCCGCCTTTTTTTGTAAATGTATATTTCTTTAACCCTTCAGACTTCCAATAGTCTTAAAGTTTGTGTGACGTTTTACTTCAGACTGTTAGATCTTCTGTGACGTGTTTTTAAATCACACGTTTGGCTTGCCGATCTTTTTCTTTCCTCTTCCAGAGACTAAACAATGGTCCCTCCCCTCCACCCTGGTGAGCAAGATTTAATGCCAGCGCTTTGGATTATCTGTGTGTGTGTATAAAAAATATATATATTAATAAATTTTTTATTTATATTTTTCCCCCTGTGTTTACACCTTTGACTAAATTTATAGTGTGTGTCTGTGTGTGTTTTGGTTGGGGTGGGGGGTAGGTTTTGAACAACTATCATCTATCATCTCATTTTTGACATCTAGTGTCTGAGTTGTAATGTGGTCTATGCAGCTGTTAACATCTTTGAGGGGTTCACACTGTGCATACAACGTCACTCTTAGCTTCAGTCTAGTCATCCTTTTCGTCATTTTCATCCTCGTCACAAGTGCTCGTGCTTGTGCCCTGTGTCTTTGCCGTCAAATTAAGTGTGGGCCTAACAATGATTAACCTTTAAAGTTCCCCATTAGATTTTAATATGAGATCAAGTAATCTCCGCATGTTGGTAGTAATGTTTCAGTGGAATTTTATTCATTAATTGCCTATAATTGGGCGGAACATTTTTGGTTTTATCTGGCAATATCAGATACTGTCACAGTCGGGGGGGGGTGACATTGTACTAGTCTGTTTCATACACACCCCTCTTTCGGGCTCAAGGTTGAGTGCAGTTATAATACAGCAGGAAAACAATGAATGTTATGAACGATGTTTTGAAATGATTACAATTGCCAAAGCCATCGAAAACATTTGTAAACCAAATGTTTGACGTTTGAATAAAAAAATGTAAGAGATGCCCATCCATCCATCCATTATCTATATCGCTCTATCCATCTGGGTCGCGGGAAAGCTGGAGCCAATCCCAGCATCGTCAGGCGTGAGGTGGGGTACACCCTGGGCAGGCCGCCAGTCCACCACAGGGCCAACACAGACGAACAGCCACACGCACTCGCATTCACACCTATGGGCAATTTAGAGTAGCCAGTTGACCTAATCTGCATGTCTTTGCAACCTAAAAATTAAGATAAAGCATCCATCCACTACCATGTACAACATGTACATATTTGCATATACACCCGTATTCCTGGCAAAGGTTATGGTTATTTCCACTGCCATACAGGAAAGTCTCGTACCAGAGATGCACCGCTGGTATTCAGTAACTGAACTGTACCCAAGCTGCACTGCAAAGAGCTACTAGTTAGAGCACGGTTCCAGCTCGCTTTGATTTTACACTTTGCTTCGGCTTTGCTTAGGTTTTGTGTTTAGTTTTGCTTCACTGTCACTCAAAGAGATGCTGATTTACTCATGATTTACTGTGTGCTAATTTCCACTAGCAAGTCTGAGAATTGTGTTATTCTTTGTCTTCAGCTGTTCTGTAGTACTTTTCTAAATAGGTGGTTTTTAATCAGTAATGCATCAATAAATCTCAATGTGTGATACTAAGAAAGTGATAGTGATACTATGGCTGTGCAATTAATTGAAAATTAATCAAACGGCATTCCGAACAATTTCATCAGTGTAATCTCGCTCTTGTTGGTTATATCAATTTTAAAATTCTGTTACTGCTTAAAAAAATGTTTACTTTCCCCAGTGTGTGTTTATGTACAGCCCCCCTTAAAGACATAGTACCGTATATGTTGTTATGTTACTCCGCTCCGTCCAGTCTGCAACAGTGAGAAGAATTCAAACCATGAGCTGACAGAGCAACTCGAGCAGCTTGTACCAAAGACACATTCTGTGTCTTTCGTTTGCACACATTGTAGCTTTAGTGAAGACGCCACGGAACAAAGTGAAATATAAACGCTGCGGAAAAAGGTAATACCACCAGTTGGTTTCAACACTAGCAATATTTAGTATAGTGCTATTTTAAATCCACTTATAACTTTCATGGTTATAGTGATCAACCACTTATATGGATCAGAATGCTTGGGACAGAATCATTCCTGTACAAATACTGAAATTTACTTGTATTAATCAAGTAGTCTACTTGGTGTGCTTATGGTGTTCAGGTTATACATAACATGGAAAACTTAATTAAGTTTTTATTTTTTTTTTAATACTTCTAATGCCTTGTGGTAACCTGTCTACTGGCTAGCTACCTGAGGCTAATGCTGCGTGCACAGAAGTCATTTTCTCTCAATGACACTCATCAGACCTAATGATGAATGGCTAAAAATGAGTCACTGAGATACAGCTTATTGTATTTTTGCTACTGTATTTTATGTACAGTACTGTATTATAGCATATTGGAATTGTACACAGTTCCGTAATTTGTTCAGTACTACTCTGAAAAGCATTTGGAACAGCTCTACTGTATTTTGAGTCAAAATTCAGTAAATAGCGATGCTGTCCATCTTAGTGCCTTATCGTGTAAAAATGTACAAATGTAAATTAAATGGTAATTTGCCAAAGAAAAAGAAACAATTGGTTATGAGGATCATTAGTTTATAGTGATCAATTCATTCAGGCAGATGTGTTCACTAAGTACATTCCACTGTAATTTGTTTGCAAGAAATGCAGTTTTCTACTTTTAGAGAACTTTCTCTTAAGTATGACCTTTTTTATTAGTCATTTTTATTTCAAGTAACTTATGCTTCAGTTGTTCGAAATATTCAATAACCATAAATGATTCATTGGTGTGTGTCTATTTTAAAATATCCCCACTTTAATAGTTAACCATATTTACAGTACAAACATTGCCAGTGAAATGCGGACCAAAAAGTTTGTTACTCACAATCCAGGTAATTGTGTTATTGATTTGAAGTATATGGCCCGGTCCTAGAATGGGCCCTTTTTTCCTTCGGATACTCCATGCTCGTTAATTTGGAACACTATCTGCATTTCAACAATCAGATGATGCAGCCAACTCTCTTTGATCGCACTTTCGGCTCTGCTAATAAGCAGGGCTCTGTCCGTGTAAGTACGGCTCAGGATTTACAATGGAAAACCGTCAGTTTACGGTACGGCTTAGTTCTTTGTGGTAATGGAAAAGAGGCTTCAGATGTCAGGAGGAGACTAACATCTAGAGGCTGTTTACGCCTACTTTCGGTAGCTGTACAAATGAGTTGGCATGTTTGTGTTTCTATCAGCATATCACAGTCCTGTGTGACAGCCGACAGTCTTGGCCTTTAACTATTGTCTATCCGGTGTTGGTGTAGTTTTATTAGGAAACCAGAATGATCCCAAGGTACTGATTTAAGTGATGAGAGGGTCTTTGAGCTCTCCAGCATTAGTCATCCCCAGTTCGGCCACAATTGGAATTCCTTCTGCGTTGAATATCTACTTATGGAATTAGGTGTTTCCTATGTCCAGAAATGTGTCCATTTCCTTCATTATGTGTACTGAACCGATAATGACGTAAGAAATGCATGTGCCTTTACAGCCCTGGGATCTGAGTGCATGTATTAAAGCAGGATCCAGCTGCATTGAGTAAAGCCAGGCTTAGCATTAGGTTTCTTTGAGTAGGTCCCTGTGTCACTCAGTGTGTGAGAGTTTTGCTTTAACTTCTTTAACTGGACTCAAACTTATTTTAGCAAGGTTTTCAAATTCAGTTTATTGAATGAAACCAATTTTAATGAACTTTGAGCATCTATAGAAAAGCTTTTGAGGATGTCCTGTTTGAGGATGGAAGAGGGGAAACCCTTCTCCCAAATGTTACATTTGACGAATACCTGTGTATATAACCTGACCAAAAGCTTTTAAAATTTTTGGTAGAAATTTCAAATACTATAAAACGGTAAATTTGTTTGGATTGTGTACAGTAGTAGTGTAACTGTATTCCTCCAAAGCTTTATTGTATTGTATCATTTTATGGTAAAATGTGCATGGAACATTATTAATGGAAATGGTAATCATGGAAATAATCACCATTGGATGTGTAAGAGTTTTTAAATTATGATAATATAAAATGGAAGATTGGCTCATTATGATGGTACCATAAAAAAACCTCCTCCCCCGCAATGGCTGGTAATAGCTGCTTCAGTTTTGTTACTAAAATTAACATTGTTTTGCTTTGACAGGAGCTCGGCAGCATACCTTCATGCCTTTAATTTTCCAAATATTTAAATATAAATACATGGCAAATCCCTCACCAGAGGCTTTGTGCCTTGTGTAAGCTACTCCCATTATAACTTAATGTTTGTGTAATAAAATTGGCCTTGTAACCTGAGGTGAGCCTTTTGGAATTGCTTTCCAAGAAGCTCTCACCGGTCACCCTTGCTTTGATTAATGAATGGCAGTCACAGATGGAAGCTGTTTCACTGCTTTTAGACGATGCTTTTGACTCTGGCTTCGGCTAGCTTTTATAACAGATTTCCTTTTTTTCTTGTGGTTGAGGTACCTCCTATATCTTAAGCAGGCATTTTCTCTTTGCTGAAGAATGGAGCTGATTACAAGCCTCTAATTTGATCATTTTGAATTGTAGATATTCAGCTTGAAAATACTGTTCCTGCTATGGAGGGCAGTGGGAGCCTGGACACCCCTGTAGCCCCAGAGCCAGACAAGGATCCTGTGGACGTCAGCTCCCAAGGTACCATGCTTTGCGTGCGACTGAGGAAAGGCTTGAAAGGGGGAGCTTTTGTGCTTTCTTTTGTAACATGTGTACCTCCTTCCTTGTTTCCTTCTGATGTACCTCTAGTTTGCTTATGTTCCCTGGGCCGCTTCATGTTTTTCTTCCAAAGCTTTGTATAAGTATTCATGTCTTTGTCATGTTCAAGGCTGTGAGTTAAATTATATAACCATGTTTATATGCAAATAAGATCTGTCTTTCAAACTACTTCAACAGCAGATGAAAAAGAGGAGGTGACCAATGAAGATGCAGAGAAGATAGATGACTCTGGGAAACCAGCCAAGGCTGGTGAATTTAAGAAGACCTGGGGCTTTCGCCGAACCACCATCGCCAAGCGAGAGATGCCGGCTGAAACAGAGAGCCAGGACTGCAGGAGTGCACCGGTCCGCCGCAGCGGCCGGCAGGCCAAGCGCACTGACAAACTGGAGGAGTTCCTCTCTACAGCCAAGCGGGGGCGTGGTGGTCGCAGGAGTGCCCCGGGCCACCTGGAGTCCTGGGACACGCCCTCCCAGACACCTACTGATGCAGAGACTGCGTCAGAGGCCAGCTTTGATGGCAATGCGGCAACTGACGAGCGGAAACCCGACAGTAAGGCAGTGGGCAGGAAAAAGGACGCGAAGGGCGGCTCTGTTAGTGAGGACGGCAGCTCGGAGAACGAGGAGAACGCAGAGACTGTTCCCCCGAAAGCGGAGGAACCTGAGGAACACAGCATGGGAGGCCCTGAGGCTGACACACAGGAGCTTGTGTCTCATGTAAGCGGTGAGGAGGATGGGAAAAAGGCAGGGGAGGACGAGGCCTCGGAGCAGGCTACTGCGGGCACTCCAGCAGCCAGCAAGGACTCCACTCCAGGCAAAAAGGCCTCCAAGCCTAGACGAAGAGCCAAAGGCAGTAAGGACAATGAAGGTGAGGAGGAGGATGACGACGATGACAACGACGATGAGGAAGAGGAAGAGTCATCGGGTAAATCTGACAACGAGGGATACGACCCCAATGCACTCTATTGCATCTGCCGGCAGAAGCACAATAAAAGGTTTGATCTTTATGGTCCTTTTCTTTATACTAGGTGACATTGTTGATTGTCTGCCTTTCCAGTCTTTGCGTCACTTGGCCTGTGATTGGTGTCTCTTATGTGACATTACCTGGATTTTCTGTCGGTCCACTTACGCCATTCATTTGCGTGCAGGTTCATGATTTGCTGTGACCGCTGTGAGGAGTGGTTTCACGGTGACTGTGTGGGTATCACTGAGGCACGTGGCCGTCTGATGGAGCGCAACGGTGAAGATTACATCTGCCCAAATTGCTCTGCCCGCAAGAGCCAGGCGGCCTCCCCCGCCGACAGCGGGAAGCGGACAGCCCGCAGGACCCGGCAGAGCTCTCCTGCAGATAGGACAGTGCCTTCTGCTGGTTCGGAGGACAAAGCCAGTGAGGACCTGGGGATCAAAGGCAGGATAGAGAAAGCTACCAATCCAAGTGGAAAAAAGAAAATTAAGATATTTCAGCCGGTAGGTATATCTGCCCTTCTTCCCCCAGCCGAATTTTTTTTCTTTGGAAGGCATTTAATTGGTTTTGGGGATATTTTTTTTGGTCTCAGGCTGTCGAAACGGCATCCCTGCCGAAGTGCATTGGTCCCGGCTGTGAGAAGGCTGCCCTGCCGGACTCTGTGTACTGTGGCAATGATTGCATCCTGAGGCACGCAGCGGCTGCAATGAAATCCATCACGGACGTGAAGGAGTCCAAACCGAAGGAAAAGGCTAAAGTCAAAGCTCAGAAGAAGCCGACAGCTAGAGCAGCTCCCAAGGTGTGGGGTGATTTGTGTTACAATTATAACCACTATTAAAATCCAGCAGGTACTTTAGTGTCATGCCTTTGACTACATCAAATCGGGGTGTGAAGTCATCGCCTTTAACAACACATTTGATTATGTACAGTAATAGGGTATGCTCAGATTCATAGTCACTTTTTGTAGAACATTAAACGGTTAAGACCATCCCATAAACTATGGCAATACTAATCTCTACGGAGGGGTGATGGTTGTGTTACATGAACGTCAGTAGTCAAGAGTACTGGTATTTGTTCACTGAGGGGTTGGTGCTTCCGTGAAGTCTGATGGACCCCACTCTGCGTTTGCATGCTGCCTTTAGAAGTCATATCCACTGATTTATAAATGTAGCTCCATATATTTAGTCCAATATACAGGGCTTGGATTTCTGGTGTCTGAGGGTGTGACTACAGTAAACTCTTTTTGCTTTCACTACACTGTGAGGGGTGGTCACATTTTGCACCAGTTCATGTACTTTTTAGTGCTGCTATCAGTCCATTCAGCTTGAAGTTCAATACTGCTGGTCAAATTCCGTTTACTTATCTACCCATGATGCGACATTTCCTGCTTTCAGCTGCTTCGTAACTGACCTTTAACACTAATGCTTAACACATTAGCCTGTCAGTTTAGACCTAGACTGTGATCTTCATGTCTCCCTTTTGTTCAGAAGAAATCCACTTTGGAAAGGAGAAATCTGGGCAGAAAGTCTACGGAATCGTCTGGCAAAGCAGAAGATGATGCATCGGACAGTGATGACGAGGATGATGACGATTACAACGAAGATCCAAGGCCAATCGAGCAGGAACCGCCAGTGTCTTCCTGGTCCAGCGACCATAATTACAATGCTGTCACGCCAGAAAAGGCAGCACCTGTAGCATCCTCTGTGTATAACAAATCGTGTATGTATCACTTGAAGGTTTGCCACACTTCACCCTTACATTATTTGCCCCTGTGTTAAGGATTTGTTTGTATTTTTCCAAGGGACCATGACATGTCTTCATAACCAAAAATGTCACTCACTCAAATGAAAATGTTTCTGAAGCACACTCCCATCACCTCAGTTGGCCGTTGGGTGTGGGGGGGGGTTTGGGGGGGCCGCTTCAGTGGTTTGTCTTGGTGTGTGTGACATGCCGTGGAAAGCTTTGCCAGCGAGATGCTGGGAATGGGTGCAGCAAGGTAAGTAAATGACACTAGCAGCTCTAGCAGGGTATTTGGGTAAGTATGTGTCTCATGCAGGACCCCAGGAGCACCTGGTACTGGCCCCCATCCGGTTTTCTTACCCTGCTTTAGTCTTGGAAAGTATGGGTGTCTCCACTGTTTCTCCTTCTGTATATGGAGAAAAATGATCAGTATTGTAGTGCACAAGTGAGGGTGTATGACCCTTACAAATGCAGAAGTTACCTAGGAAATGGGTGAAATTCAGGGTATTTGAATTTCAGAGCTTTTCCTTAATTCCTTCTACTATATAATCGTTCTTTCCAGAACCCTCCCTTTTTCATGTTGCCTTTCCTCTGTGGGTGGGGAGGGGTGGGATTTTGTCCTAATTTTCTAAAATTGCCTTTTAACATGACCAAGACGACGATCACCATGGTGACCGGCAGGTAGGTTTTACTCGTAAACTCTTACTCGTGTACCCATGTCTGCATCATGTAATGCAGGAAGGACTCCGGCTCGCTGGTTTCGGCCGAGCTGCCGCCTTGTGCAGGTTTATTCTGGCTGTGTGGATCTGCAGTTTTAGCATTACAGCTCTGTTCACGTCTTACTCTTCTACATGGATTTGTTTCAGTAACATTTAGGATAAAATGCTTAAAATAAAGACCAGTTTCACATTCTTTACATTTTAGTTTATTTATTAAAAATCCTCGACCCATGCTTGTGGCCGGACTACTGGGCTGGGCCAGGTCCGTATGGGGCCATCTACCAACCCCTCAGCATTGAGTCAGCATTGTAACATAGCCCCCCCCCAGAGCGGCTCCGATCAGTCCGCCGATAGCGGGCAGAAGCCTGGAACCGGCTCGGTCAGGAGACCCGAGAATGCCCCGCTGCTGTGGTGCCGGAGAACCGCGAGGGAGAATGTGGAAGAGGCGGCGGAGTGGACCTCAGGAAGACGCAGATGCAGTGGGGCCGGCAATTAGGAATATGGCACGCTATGCTACGCCACACCGTTAAAGTCACTGTTTACATTATGCTTGCACAAACGTCGGTCTGCTCTACTGACATTCAAACCCATACTAATAATCTTGCATATTTATACAGTGGAGTAATTCAGGTTAAGCGCTGTCCTCAAGGACCTTACGGGAGCCCCTGTAAATTTTTGGATTCCATGTGGTTTAATGTGTGGCAACTTTGTTCTCTTGCAAGCAACTTACTAATGTTGCCCTTTTGACTAAAGTGGTTTTGAAATGACTGCTGAATTAGACATTGGGAAGTTTAAAACGAAGAGGAGGAAGCTGGTGTGAATGTCATGGTAACATGCAGCAGGTAAAAAGCCTTCGGACATGCGTGCTGCCCATGGCAGTCCAATGTGTCGTGGAGAGGGATGGCTAAAGAGAAGCACGGCAGTCAAGGCCTCCGCCTCTGGGGATTAAGAGAACTTCAAATTGGCCTTTGGAATATTGCCTGAGAAGCTCTGATCTCCAAAGACGTACAGTGGGGTGTTTCAAGGTTATGGTCAAGTTGTCATATGATTTTAGCTGTATTGAGGTATTTCACTATCCATTTGGCAGTATCCTGAACCTGCAACCTGTCCTAAGTGGTCATTTTTTATGTTGCCTGTAAATATCACACATGCTGATTGTCTCAATGCCGCTATGATCTTTCAGACTAGCTTATTGCGCCCTATAGCTGAACTTGATATCGCGTTAATCCAAGGCACACGATCTTTTAGAAGCTTAAAGTTGGAAGATAGGACCAACTGCCAGCTGAAAGCTGTTTTTTAAAAATGTTCATTTTTAAGTGTGCTATACTTTAAGAACCTCTCAACTCTTTCTAGTACTATTATGTAGCACATACTGATTATCTTTTAGTAGATGTAAGGAAAAATAGAGCAATTGTTACAAATTTAAAACATAAGCTGTTGTGAAACTAAAATTTGTTAGTGATTAAATTGAGCCATAGGTTTGTTACTGTTCTATTTTTAATATTGCACTTACATTTTCAGTAGTCTATTTGGGGGTTTTGGGGGCACAGACTTATCTAAGCGGTACAGAGGATAGGGGATAGTAATTGTCACGCATGTATTACTTAAGGGGTGAAACAAAAAGAATGCAAACACTGATATTTACGAAAATCTGTCTTCCGTGGTGAGCAGTGATTCCATGTGCAGTTTGTGTTATGATGGTTCGAAACCTGGAGCGCCCTTCTCAGTAGTAGCTCCTGAAGAGAGGACTGAGTTGCTGCTCTGGGTTTTCTTACTAAAACACCCTTCAGCTTAAGGGCAGAACTTCAGATCATTGTGAGAGCAGGATGACCTGGTGCTGTGGGCCTGCGGTACAATGGGGCAATGCTGTCAGGTAACGGCACTGCATCCTCCTAGTAGCTCTCACCTGTGAAGCATTGAGGTCTTTTGGGAAACCCATGCAAAAGAAGTATTTCCGCAGGTACATGGACTTAAGATGGTTTTCAGAGTGTTGTGTGTTATATGTCCTTTGGGCTTTAGGCACTGAGGCTGTAAGCACTTCACAAAGTATTGGGGAACCATTTTCACTAAAGGAAAGTGTTGTGACCCTTAACCACCTGATTACCCAAAGGGTGAGTGCTGACCCAGATTAGTTCTTGCTGTTTCTTAAAAGGTTGTCTTAATGCTGCACATTATTTTGTGTTTATACTACACCACCAGTTGCCCCTGTTGTACTATGGTGTACAGATTCATGTACACACACTTAACACTTGAAAGGGGATTTTGGCCAGTTCTGATCGAGAGTAAGTGGTATCGTCATCCTCTTCTGTTGTTAATTTGATTCTGTTGCATCAACATGCAGCTGGTTTAGTTATTCAGTGATTGTCTTGCACCATCATGTCTTGACAGTAGTGCACATCTTTTCACGATGAAAGGCCTATCTACTTTATTCACTGGGAGACCTGTTTGTCATCCCTTTTTTCGTAGTGTTGTAGATGCATCGTATGGAATTAGTCCCATTATGATTGTGGTTTGGTCTTTTCCCTTCATTCCCATGGGTAGTGAGGTGCCTTTGTGCCCACAGGAAAATGTATTTGCAGCGTGTAGTAGTTTGTTTCTCCTTTCACCAAGGCACCTTGTTTTCCCATCGTGCAGCGTTGACTTCTAGTGACAGTGATTGCAGAGGATGAAAACATCCAGGTCCCTTTGAGCAGCATCCTTTAATATTGCATTGTTTCTTAGCTAGTTTTTAAATATGAAACACAAATCTATGACTCAGAACGCTTGATTATGGAAATTCTTTTGTAATTGACCAATTCACAGCTTTAATCATTGTCTACTATTTGACGTTCCCATAATTTTAGCTAAAAATGTCCCAGTTCATAGAATTCAACAAAAATTTGGAAGTGATTCCAAGCAGTATATAGGTATCTATGCTGACAGCCCTGAGCTCTCTCAGCATGTTGTTTACCCTATTGTCTTGGAGGCTTTGAAAATAAAAATTAACATCCTAAAATTTGGTGTGTGTCATATCTAAACATTGTTTGTGCATGTTTGGCAAATTAAACTGTGTTCATCTGCATTGGAAATGAACTAATCCTTTCCAACACACAGCAATACCATGCAGTTTTCTTTCTTCAAGCAAATTTTAAATCTTTGTTCCAATGTATTTTTGGTGAGCCTTTCAGTAATTTACAGTATTTTGTTCAGGCAGATAACTTGTCATGTTCGCCTCCCCATCTCAGTGTCTTACAGTAAATGCTTGCCTCAATTTCTTAGTCACCATTATGATGTTTTATAGTAGTATGGAATAAATGTTTACCCAGATTGTGATGTGGAAGCAGCCATTCTCCATCATGTGAAGACATGGTTGCTCCTCCTGTGTAGCCCTGGGGTGTGTAGTGGGAGACTTGTACACATTGTGTGTTCTATGTGATGTGACAGCAAAGCCATGTCTTACAGATGTTCTGTCACAGGGTTGCTGACATGCAGCCGTCGGGAGGGAGGTTTGATGTCTCATGTCAGAAGGTGCTCACCATCTCTGCATTTTTCCCCCCCTCTCGTTTTAAAAAGCTGGGAAGGAGAGCGATGAAGCAGACAGCGAGAAGGAGACTGCCCCTGTGCGGAGGTCATCTGCAAGTTCCTCTGCCTCCCCCAAAGGGGGCAAGCGGTCCCCTGGGTCAGGAACCCCTAAGATAGCCGCCAAGGGCAAGAAGCACATCCTGCTACCCACCAGTGGGTCTAAGGCAGTCAAGAAACATGGCCTAGTCTCTGGAAAATCTCATAAATTGCAGAAATCCAGTCCTGCTCCACCTTCTGCTGCAGGCCAAGGACAAGGTGCAGGATCTGTCCCCACTATATCACCTACTGTCACTGGTCCACCTGCTTCCCGGCACCATGTCACGGGGGCCTTGAGGGTCACCAAAACGACCTTCACTATCCCCAAGAAGCAGCCCAAACCTCAGGAGCCCTCACAGACACCCGGCTCGGGGCCCTCAGCGGCCCCCACCAGGCCTCCGACCTCGTCAACCGCGCCCTCCATCTCGTCCTCAGCACCCAACAGCAGAGCCCCTCCGGCGGCCCCTGCACAGCCTCCAGCTCAACCACAGCCCAATAATCAGATCAGGCAGAATATCCGCCGCTCCCTTACTGAGATCCTGTACAAGAGGTGAGAGCAGCTTGACTCAGACTGCAACCAAACTCTGCATTTGTAAATCTGCACGCTTTGTGACACTTATTCAAATGGTAATTTAGCTCACAACTCCATATTAGTTTTTTCATTTGTGGCTTAAAATCGCTGTTTACAGGGTGAGTGACAGTGATGACCTGACCATGTCGGAAAATGAAGTTGGAAAACTCGCCGTCAACATTGAGAAGGAAATGTTTAACTTATTCCTCAACACGGACAATAGATATAAAAACAAATACAGGTCAATCATGTTCAACCTGAAAGATCCTAAAAATAAGGTTAGTCAATTCCTGAAATTGTTTTCCGTTTTCTTGCAGTTGTTTTTTAAGCATGTTGATATTTCATTTGTAATCATTTTGTCATCCTTATAGTTCCATGGACATATTAAAACAAAAGTGCAAAGTGTCATTTCTAAAGCCAAACTGAAGCAGTCTTTCATGTATTGAACTGATGATTTGTTAATACTGTGGATGGTGTATTTGTCCTGTACTCCCAGCATAAATCCCAACAATCTGGATAATGTGCTTGGGTCCTCTCCAGGGTTTGTTCTACCGTGTTGTCGGTGGTGAAGTCACGCCCTTTAGGCTTGTGAGACTGAGCCCAGAGGAACTCTTGTCCAGAGAGATCGCCGAGTGGAGACAGCGGGAGAGCACAGAGGTGATCACTGTGGAGCACCGTCAGCCCTCTGCTTTTCGCTACAGAGTCTCCGAGATTCAATGCGTTTGGCACCCAACCATATGCTTTGGGAAACTGGTGTGAATTCTTTCTGCCAACCTCCTTATTGGGTGTTTTCTGCAGGTGCTGGAGCCCAGACCCCAGCCCGGGCAACCCAAGCCAGGAGCCAAGTCAGAGACGGCCCCCGATGTGGACATGGAGGAGTCTCCTCCTGTGTCTGATGGAGACGTATGTACCGCCGCCACCTCCCCGTCTCCTCGCATGGCTTCTGCGGCAGTAAGTGGTGGCTCTTTCTTGCTCTTAAACTGTGTCCACCTTCTCTTACTCATACTGACCCATTCACCTTCGTTCCCTTTTCATGCTAACACTCCCTCACCGTGACTTTGGTTCACAGCCTTGGCTCTTTTTCAGTCTGGTTTTCTCTCAGCCCCTGCCTTTCACTCAGCTCAAGTTGATTTTTCCTTCCATGGGCCTAGTGAGTGATGTATGCCTGGCCTTTCCTCAGTAACAGGAGAGGCTGAACTAAAGGGAGCAGAAAGGTGGCTGCTCTTGACTGTTATGATGGCGTGCAGTGGGCATTGACTACCCTTTCATGTGATTCCTATATAAATTGACTTCTGACACATCATACCGAGCCACACATCAGTAGTACTTGAGTGGATCCATTTATTAATGAGTTTTTCCATATAATTACCTCTTACATAAACTACATTAGTTTATCCACCTCATCATTTTTATTTATCCATTAAAAACTCAGTTTCAAATAATGTGCATGCAATGATCCTTTGCTGCATAGGGAGTTAAGTGTTTAATAAATCCTTTAGGACCAGGAAGAAATCAAACAGACTGCCAGTTCGGCCTCAACCATGGCCCCTCCTTCAGCCCCCGCCCTTGCTTCTGCTCCGGTTGCCGCAGTGAAAACCAGCCAGGAGGCTGCCAGCGTCCCGGTGCCTGACATCTTCAGCAGCATGCTGAAAGACACCACAGCAGAGCACAGGGCACACCTCTTTGACCTTAACTGCAAGATTTGTACTGGTAAGCACAGCATCTTTACCCACTGAGTCATACGGGTTGCTTGCCCTGGCTAGTAAATCTACATGCTGTCGTCTTTAGCTTTTTTCTTCAGTTATCAGCATCTCAGTTCTTTTCTGGATTTTGTTTTTTATTCTGATTTTCCAGTGATCATTTTTTTATATGCTGCTGTATAAATAGCTGAAGAACCCACAAGGTGGTTCCGAGTATAACGCTTCTGGAAAGCTTCTAAAGAAACATCTCCTTAATGCTTTAATGTAGATGAAGTGTGTGTTGTCTGGCTGAGTCTGTGATCTTGTAAAGAAATGCATGGAAAAATCATGACGTTTGTTGGGGTGCCGTGTTTCTGGTGTTCGATCCCCTGTAGGTCAGAAGTCCGCTGACGAAGAGCCTGCCCCAAAGAGGCCTAAGCTTTCATCATCATCTGTCACCAAGAAGAATGAGGCTAGAGGGAAGCAGGAACCACGACCACTCAAAGCAGGTGCTTCATCTGGTGACGGAAACCCAACCATGGTCACCCTTCAGGATGGCGAAACACCTCTCATAGACTCACCGGCCTCCCCAGAGGACAGTGCTGCTTTGCCAGCCTCTTCTACGTACTTGTCCCTCGCTGCCCCTGTCACCATCCCTGCAGTGTCCTCTGTCACCATAACACGCCGGGACCCACGCACCGCAGGATATCGCCCCCCCTCGGGGACAACTGCACCGGCCCCCACACCTGCCCTGCCAAATACCGCTTCAGAATCATCTGTGATGGAAAGCAAGCCAACTACACCGCTGCTGCCTCCACCTCCACCTCCACCTCCTTCTGCTCCAAAGTCCATCCTGTTAAAGCCTGCTGCTTCACCAGACACCCGGTTTTTCAGTCCACCTGGTACCAGGTATGTCGAGGTCTCCATGAAGTCATCCAAACTGCCTACCTCAGAAGGACTGATGCACAAGCATGAGCTACAATAAATGATTCCAGGATTTCTAATCCAAGTTGTTTTGTATTGCAGTTTGACGGAATCGCACTCCTCACCGGAGAGTGAAACTGCCGTCTTCCTGTCCCAGCAAGAGATGATGTGGAAGGGTTTCATCAACATGCATACTGTGGCAAAGTTTGTTACCAAAGCCTACCTGGTCTCTGGATCTTTCGAGTACCTGAAGGAGGTTAGGTCCTAGTCAGTGGTCAGCATACAGCATGCTTAATGTAATCCCAAGTGTATGCACATTAAACAAAGTTGAACTTTTCGGTTGCGTTCTATCGATTTGGTTGATGACTCACTGGTGATGTGTCAATCCTGTTCAGGATTTGCCTGATACTATCCACATTGGCGGCCGAATCTCCCCCCACACTGTGTGGGACTACGTGGGAAAACTGAAGACTTCCTTATCTAAGGTAACTTGAGCGTGAGTTTTCTGTGTATTGCGGTCATGTACCACTTACTGTTCTCAGTAAGATGCTCTAGAAATCGGTTGACTTAATTTTATAATGCCACTACTTTCTCCCCCCTCTCCGTCCCCCAGGAGCTGTGCCTGATCCGCTTCCACCCAGCAACGGAGGAGGAGGAGGTGGCCTATGTCTCCCTCTTCTCTTATTTCAGCAGTCGGCGCCGTTTTGGTGTGGTGGCCAACAACAACCGTCGTATCAAGGACCTGTACCTCATCCCACTTAGTGCGAAGGACCCCCTCCCGTCCAAACTCTTGCCCTTTGATGGGCCAGGTAAGCATCACCATGGAGATGTACCAGAGGCCTCTGCACCATCTTTCTGATGCCTCTGGAATTTGTTTCCAGTGTAATCTAGGGAAAAGTGGGTGTGTGTTCCTCTATATTACATGCGGTGATTCAGAAATGGTGGTAAGTATGTGAGTCATGGTAACATCAAACTGGTGGCCTCAGCTGGTGTCTCCTAATAAATGAGAGCTTGTTTCTAAATGCCTTGGTTTTGTTAGATGTTAAGGGGGTGCCTACATGCTTTTACTTGTTCCCACTGATACATCCCATTGAGTTAATCTGTATGGCTTGTTTTCTCACTCTGTATATTTCCCTGTATCACTCTCCCTTTCTTAAATAAAGAGTGTTATACATTCACAGGCTGTTGCAGTGTTGCAATGTGTCACTTTCAGAGGTCGGTCTCTTAGGGTCACTTCCCGTATGACACATAACAAAGCAAGGTTGGGAGGATGGCGCCCTCTGGCTGCTATGTTGACCACACAGTATGCAAGAATATAATCCTCCGCTGGTTTGGGCTCTGGAAATGCGTAAAAGCAGATATTTCGTCCTCTCGGCGACGTCTGTCTCACCATCTGAACTGGCAAAACCAAGTGGGTCGTGAAGCTTGTTGAATGGCGATAAAACCACACATACAGCCAAAATTGCTGGCATTGTCTGCCCTTCCTGGCTGGACTCTGACACTCTGGTCCAGGTTTACTGCCCTACGGGACTTGTTGGGGACCTGTGGTAAGTTCAGCTTGGGAAGCGAGTGAGATGTTACATATGACGCACATAGAGGACAATTGTGAAACCATGGATTCTTCCAGTTACAGCAGGAGGAGGAGGAATCTTCCTGGAGGCCCAGTGGGATTTGCTGTCTTGACAAACGCCACACTTTTAAGTTACTGTAGCTCACATAATTGCTTTTGCCTGGCAGACACTTTCATACGAGGTGATTTTATGTATATGGTTTAACCATTTATAGTTTTACTGAATACTTACACAATTCTAAGCTAATTAAGTGCCATCAACTAGAAGAACTTCAGGGGCACTTCTGGTCCAGTTGCTATGCAACCATCTACTGACCAGTCTTGTAACATAACAGTACCATATCTATGTTCAAAGAAAGACCTGTTAATCAGCCAAAATGCAAAAAATTTAAACATGGGGAAGTGTGCACACATATGTAATTTTTTGAAACGTTAATGTATATTTTAAAGCGCTGCATTTTTTTAATTTTTTTTTTTATTAAATCAAAGCATATGCACAGTCATAATCTGATCTAGTACACAAGTACTCTCAAAGTGCAGAAATGACCTCATGATAACATGACTTGGTATGTTCATAAATGCTTTAAAAGCTATCTTTGACCAGTCACCTGGCCTTCTGCTGCTTGGGGCTTCTGCTGTGGCTTGGGACAGTGACAACAAGTTTATGGACTGCTGAACTTTGGATTCCTACAGCTCGCTCAGGAGTCTTTGAAGGGAGCTCTGCTGCTTTTACAAGCTGCTGTTCACACAACAAACCAAATCCACAGGAAAGGCTGCAATAAAGTCTTTGCTCTCTTATTGAGGGTTGCTTCATTTGTTGTTTGTAGTACTGGTGGATGGGTTATGCCTCTCATGACAAAAACATAATGTAAATAATCTGTATTGATTTATCTTCTAATAGAAATGTCCACTGTAGTCATCACTTTACCCATTCATTATTAGTACAGGCATCATGAAAATTCAAAACTTTTCTAATAATATTTAAAGGGGAAAGGCCTCAAGATCAGTTTTTCTTTTGGTTGTAATGATTTTTCGATGTGAAATTGAATCCATTATCTACATGTGAAATTTGTGTTGTATTTTTGCTTCAAGCTAAATTTGCAGTTGGTTGAAACAAGCTCTCATTTATGAGATCAGTGTCTGTATGTATGTTTAATGTATATTTTCTGGGTTGGCATATTAGGTATTTTTCATAACAATATATGTTTTGAAGTTATAACTGAAATTCATGCCTATTTCTGTGCTGTCATGTAGGCCTGGAACCAGCTCGTCCCAATCTTCTTCTTGGCCTAGTTATTTGCCAGAAAGAGAAGAAGCGCACTGGGGTACCTCTGGAAAGTGAAGACAAGCGAGCCAAAATTCAGATCCGAGACCCTGATGACACTGGCCTTCCCAAGCCACCAGCTCTTCCCAAGAGTGATGTCAAACCAGAAAAGGTTCAGCGGATTAACCCAGAGATTCCTATGAGCACAACTCCTCCAGGCTCTCCTCCTCCCATTAGCTCTTCCGAGTCTTCATCAGGTGTTCTCCCAGCTCCATCCATACTTTCTCTCATTTCCACTGCCAAGTCCACAGTCTCTGTTCCCTCTGGTAAAGATTCACCATCTTCTACATCCACCACTGATGCTACCACTACTCCCCTCCAAACCATACTGAAGACCCTATTTGGCAAGAAGAAACAAGACACTGATGTCTCTCTCTCCCCTTCAGAGCAGAGGTCTGTTGATATTACAGTGCCTCCAGCCCCACTACTTGATCCAATTGTTCAGCAGTTTGGACAGATATACCCAAAAGAGGTGGAGGAGGATGAGGATGACCGCCCATATGATCCAGAGGAGGAGTATGACCCAGAAAAGGGCTATGGCACAAAGACATCAGCTGCTCCCGATAACATTTTTGTAGCCACTAAAGTACCCGAGCCCACATCTGCTGAGGTTGATGATGTAGCTTATGATCCAGAAGATGAAACCATCTTTGATGAAGTAAAAGGTGGTGTTGGTGAACTCCCTGGAGAGTCAAAGGGAAAAACCTCAGCTGAATGCAACAGCACTGCTCTTGGTGGTGGCACTTCTACACTGACCGAACAACAAAAAATGCTAGAAGAGCTGAACATGCAAATTGAAGAGCAGAAACGCCAACTGGAAGAACAGGAAGAATCCATTCGTCAACAGAGAGCAACAGTTGGGGTTTCCCACTTAATTCCTGATACCCTGATGCCCCAGCCCTCTAAATCATTGTTGGCAAACAGTCAGTTGCTACAGCTTGGCAAAAAGGTGGATGAAATGGCTGCAAAGACTTCAGCTGCACCAGTCATAAATCAGAGAAGAGACCCACGACAAAGTAGGGACCCACGGCAGGCTGCAGCTAATCGTAGAATAACTAGCGATGCAGCAGAAAAGGAAACTTCCAGTGAAGTTCCCACTACGGAAATAGCTTCAACACAGCCAGACTCATCCCAACCAGAAACAATACAGGTGCCAGCAGAAACACAACCTGAGCCGGTGCCTTTCTTGGAAACTGAGAACACGGAAATATCTATCCCCCTACTGGGAGAGAAAATAGAACCTGAAATGGAGGACAACTCATTTATTGAGCTGCCTGAAAAAAACAGCCAGGATAACTCCAAGCCAGAAATTGAAAGTAACCCTTATACTACTTGGCCAAATTCTGCCAGCATTTTGAAAGCTAAAGAGCTAAACCTTGAACAGCCCCAAGATTTACCTGCACTAGAGTCATCTCAGACTTCATATTACAGTGGATCCATGAATGCAGTGCCCTCAGGTCCTTTCCCTGGGATTTCCCAGGACATGGCACAGAGTAACTCATCTCTAGTGGATGTTCAGACTCCTCATATGCCACATATTGGTATTATAAACCCTGAGTTTGGGAACTCCCAGGAAATTCCACCTCATATACCTTTCCAACATCCACCTGGGCCTCCCCCAATGCAAGGGCCTCCTCCATTGCAAGGTGAGGGTGACCAGTCCCAGTACCGAGATCCATCCCAATATGCCCCACCAGGTCCTTATCCACCTTATCAGAATCAGTGGGGGGGCTCTCAGCAGCAGTTTGAAGGACCTCGAGGACCTCCACCCCAGCCTATGATGGGACCAAGAGGTCCTCCTCCATTCCAGCCCATTGGTCAAAGGGGACCACCACCTCAGATATTTGATAATTCTATGAACTCTATACCCCCCCAGCACATGGGACCGAGGGGCCCACCTCCATCGCAGTTCGAGGGTCATTGTCCTCCTCCTCCTTCATTTGATGGGCAAAATGGTTCTCTCCAGCCTAGATTTAATAGACCCCCACCACCATTCAATTTTCCTGGACCCAGAGGTCCCCCACCACCATTTTCTGGGCCACCACCTGTCCACTTTGACAATAGAACTCCCCCACCCGCCCACTTTCCTGGCCCAAGAGGCCCACCCCCTCCTCATCAATTTGGAGAACATGTTCCTCAAAAGCCACTACTAGATACACCTAGAGGTCCTGATGAGCAGCCGTATGATAACAGTGGCAGTACGTATCAGCAGGGCATTGAACCACACCAGGGTGAAACACCGCCACTGATGTATAGAGAGAACCAGACGTTGGCACAGGCGCCCCCGTTCCGGGGTCCCCCACACAACCAATTTGATGGCCGGAGAGGTCCATCTGCTGATATGGGGGGGCAACGTTATCCACCCCCGAACCGATTCAGTGGACCAGGAGCCCCTACTCATCTTCACAACCAGAGAATGCCTTCACCTCCTCATAGAGGCTCTTTTGAGGACCCAAGAGGCCCTCATCCTCCTGAATTTCAAGGGCCAAGAGGACCCCCAGCAGTGCCATTTGCAGGGCCCCGAGTTCCCCCACCTGGTCATTTTCCAGACAACAGAGGAGGACAGCCACGATTCCGTTTTGAAGGTCCCCATCATCCACCAGAAATACGGCCTCTGCGTCATTCTGGGCCTTTACTCCCTACTCCTCCTGAAGGACCCATTCAGTTGCCAAACCGAGTTGGCCACAGCCCTGATTCCCACCGGGAGGACCACTGGAGGCATTCTCCTGAGATGAGGAGACGTAGTAGCAGAGAGGACTCAGAGCAGCGCAACAATGGGGACAGGGCAGGCAGGTTTGAAGGTACACATCGTGATAGGGAGGGTGCCCAAGGGCCCTCACGGCTTTCAGAGGAAAGGCAAAGGGAGGTATCCGAGGACAGGAGAAGAGATCGGGACAGTGGCCATTCTGCTAGGCAGTGGGACAGGAACTCTGGGAAACCCTGGAGCCGAGAACGGGACTGGGACAGGAGCAGGGAGAGAGACTGGGAGAGAGACCGGGAGAGAGACCGTAGCAGAGGAAGAGAAGCAGATAGGCACAGAGAGGGAGACAGCGATAAGAGGAGGGACAGAGACCGTGACAGAGACCGAGACAGAGAAAGGGAACGAGGTAGGGATAGAGACTCTGACAGGAGAGACCATGACCGTGACAGAGGAAGAAACCGTGACCGGGATCGTGACAGAGACCGAGAGAGAGATCGAGACCGTGACCGGGACAGCAGGGATAGACGTCGTGACAGATCGAGGAGCAGAGACCGAGGAAAAGACAGAGACCGAGATCGTGGAAGAGACAGAGATCGGGATCGGGATAGAGAAAGAGACCGAGACAGAAAAGAGAGGAGTAAGAGCAAAGAAAAGGGGAAAGAAAACAAATCTGAAACCCAGAAGGAAAGTGAAAAAACTTCAGAAACAGAGACTGCTGCTAGCAAAAATGCAACATCCTGATTTCTTTCTTTTCTGGACTTCATACTGACATCTAAGTGTCATTCTTTCATTAGATGACCATATTAAAGGTGTTCCTTGGACTGACTTAAATGTAAATACAAGGAAAAGAGACTTAATATGGGTGGAGAGTACTACTTAACGGTGCTACTGTAGTTTGTATTAAAAAAATTTGATAATTCCTTCCTCCATATTTTATCAGTTGTACCATCTGAAGTTGTATTTCAGTCATTTGAGTTCAGTGTGTGTGTCAGGCAAATTTTGTGATACCATGCTATTATCTTGTATTTGAGTATATACTGTTCCCTCTTTCAGGAGAAGGGACTTTTTAAAAAAATGACTTACGTGCATAACTAATTACATGGAACACCACCAAAATGTAAATATTTATGTATAATTGTGTATATAGGTATGTTTTTTTAACCACGTTTTCTAAGTAGAAAATCATAAGCCATATAGTTTGAATGGATACACGAAAACTGAGAAGACAGTGTGAAGATTCCAGTTTGCAGTCCGTGTACGTGCTTGTATGTTAAATAATTTTAGTACACAACGGTTGTAGCTCTACAGTAATGCTCATCGCCGGCAGTTGTGTTTGAAGCCGGTTCTGTTTTGTTTAAAAATAACCAATTAAACCTCTAAATCTCCATTATCTTGTCTTATTGTTCCATTTACCCTTGCTGTGTCTGCACCATTTAGTCAGTTTTAGGTTTGGGTTAAAATAATACCGCTACATTTTTCGTTATCTCTTTTAACGAATGCGGGGTTCTCAGCTTTGGTCACAGTGAATTTTTCAATTCGTCTGCACGCGCATTTGTATGTAACAGTTTGACTTAAGTCTATTGGGTTTGCAAAGTACTACGCTTTAGATGTAGCTAATTTTGATATTGTAATGGAATATAAATTTGCCGTAAGATATCTTGCGTGAAAGCATTTGTGTCATGTCAGATGTGTGAAAGTTGGCGACCCTGCTAAGTAATTAAGTGTTTTAATTTCGAAAAATGATTATCCGCAATATCAGAAATATCGTAAGACATTTTCCACAGAAGTACTACTTCCCCCTGTCTATAATGTTTTACAGTAAATGCATAAATAAATATTATGGTGTTTGGCGGAACAAACAAAATGCCTTTATGAAGATTAATATTTCACCCCTACGAACATTTCGAATCGTTATTTCGTGATAGGTCTATCCTTTGTCTTAATTACGGTCTTAGCTTGGTGATACTACAGAGGATTTATTTTAGCGCCGTTAAGATTTCCGCATCCACGCTGACAGTAACCGATCTCTGTGTAGGCCATGACTTTTCTTTCAAATTAATATCAATATGGTCAGTTCAAAAACATATCACAATTACAAATGAACTAATTAAGCAAAAATTACAATTACACATTTTACCGTCGAAGAAAAAATAGATGGGTGCTGAATGAACGTTCTTGTTTGTTTGATCCGCAACTGGAAACCCTACGGTATGAAACACGGGAAAAACGACATTGCTTAATATTCGTGTTTGTGTCGGGGATTTAAAGAGCTGCTACAGAAAACCTTTTATTTTGGATCAATATGCAAGTAGTTTGACTACTTTCCTATTGATGCTACGACGAACACTGACTAAACAGTACGCGTGCTGCTCCGGGTCCACCACCCCACTGAGGGGAAACTGGGCGGAGAAAAGGAGGCGTCAACGTCACCTCAATGAGCTTACGGCTCACTGGCCGGCTACAGCTGGCTTGCCAGTAATGACCAATCATCTTTTCTTCTCATTAATCTTTTCGGAAACGTTCATTCAGCTTCCCAGTGCCATCATATTTATTCATTAAAATATTTCTTCATACAAAAGCTGCGTTTTATTGTATTTTTAAATGTATTTAAGGTTTTACGCTTGTAATGCACAGCATAAGCTCTGTGCGGGCATCTGGTTCCTTACCACGCTTCTTTTGTCATTTTATGGAAGAGCAGCTACCGATAATGCGCTTTGGCGCTGCAGACTGTCAGAAGGGAGTTCACTGTGATTCCCGGCGACGCTCGCGGCGCTGCCTCGCGAGTCCTCGAGGACATCTCTGACGAGAGCGCGAAACGTCGAGCGCCGCGCGGACGCCAGTCTCTCAACCCTCACGTTTTTATCATCGTTTTATCTGTACTTAAAGTTTCTGCGTATTAGTACAGCTAATCACATATTTTAAAATAATATTAAATTTGACACAGACAATCCGTCAGCTAAAACGTTGGGTTCTTAACTTCGGTTCATTTTCTTTTTATTTGTGTTCAGCTGGCAAGCCTCGAATTAAAAGCCGTAATGTCTTCATCGACTGACGCGCACCCGGCTTCGGGGGAGTGCTGCTCGGCCTCAGCTGAGGTGACTTTAGGACCCACCGTTAACGGTCAGGGTCTGGCCGACTTCAGTCTGGTGGAGATGACCGAGGTGGAGTACACACACCTCCAGCACATCTTTTACTCACACATGGAGACGGCAGATCAGAGTGAGCCGGGGGACGCGGGTCTGGACATGGGCTGCGCCGTGTCCTGTCCGGCTGTCCACGCGGTGCAGCCCGGTACCCCCAACTCTACTGAGGGCGATCATGCAGCGGCCCAAACGCCCTGTCCGGCGGCACCTCGCAGCGGGTGCACGCCGTCTCCCCACGGGCACAGCCCGGATTTCCCGGAAATGAGAATGATCCCCGACGGTGATCCGGCCAATGAGAGGACCCCGAATGGCTGCGGAGAGGTCCCTGAGCCTATCTTGGCTAGGGCCCAGGGCAGAAGCGTGGTGGCCAGAGGGGGGCAAGGGGTGCCGTCCGAGACCCGCCCCAGCCCCGCGGCCCGGGTGTGTCTGGAGAAGCGCTTCGAGATGCCGCACCTGCAGGCCTCTCATGAACAGGGGGCAACGCTGAGCAGGTGAGGCAGACCCAGCGCCAATCTGAGTTGCTGGTACTGACAGCCCGGGATCTGAGGTCCCTTCTGTCTCCGTTTCAGCTTCCTGTCTATACTGCACCATCCCTCTGAGCTTCTGGGAGTCACTGCGGCCTCTGAGCCGATCAAGTGCCTTAAGATGGGCCAGGGGAGACTGGCACCTCTCGGGGCTACGGAGGGATCCTTACCGGCACACGGCCAGGTGGGCAAACTGGGGAGGGGTGGTTGTGTGACCTGCTTGTACTTATAATACATGCAGAGAGAGGTGCCGGGCATTCAGCATATAAAAGCTTCAGGACACTGGCCTAGACTCAATAGGGTGCAGTGTGAACTGTCCAGATTGATCAATGTTTCCCAACCCAGTCCTCAGGGACCTCCAGACAGTCCACATTTCTTCTCCCTCCCAGCCAATCAAGAGCACTAAATGTCTGGTACAGGTGTGCTGGGAGCTGGGAGGGAGCAGAAACGTGGACGGTTTGGAGGTCCCCAAGGACACTGAGATGGATGGACAAACATTTGGTCATTTGTAAGTCACTGCAGTGCCTGATCCCCAACAAACCTGAAGCTGGGTGGCACCTGTAGCCTCATTTTCCATATACCGCAGAGCCTGACAGCCGTGCGCCACACAGTGGGTCCTGCCAAGTATCCCAGGAACCTCAGCTTTAGCTTCCAGCAGGACTCGCAGCCTCCGAAGGTGGGACTTTGCAAGTCTGTTGCTGGACCTGAAGTTTGGGTTAAGCTGGAAGGTGTGTTCTTCAATATTTATTGTTACGTTTATTTTCCTTTGTTTTGTTAAATATTGTGTATTGAAACAAAGCCGCGTGCATCCCTGCATCCATTCAGACTTTCCCTTGTGTCTTGCTGCAGAAAAGGCTCAGCACAAGCCAGCACTGCCTGTGAGGCGTGCTCGGGCAAACTTGCGTCCAGGGTGCCTCGAGCGTCACACCCTGAGTGATATCCAGAATGCGGTCAGGGCGAGCGAGGAGGCAGCCAGCGTTCGCAAGGCCAGTGTGACGGGAGAGAGCTTGCAGCGAAGAGAGAAGCACAACAGCATGGAGCGAGATCGTCGGTAAGGGCCGTCCTATCTGAGCACTCCTCAACCAGCTTGGCATTTGATTGCTGGGGTTGGGTGGTATTTATAACTAAGGAGGGGCTCTGTCTTGTGTCTTTTGCTAAATTAGCAGAATAACCAACTATGTTCAAGTCACTTTAAATAAACAGCTCACCATTTAGGAATTAAACTTTTAAATCTGATAAGAAATTATTATTATTTAACACTAACATACACCAATTATACAGTATGATACTTATAGGATGGGTACATACCTGGCACGGTTTTTCTGGTGTTTTAAATTGTGACTGAGCTACAATGTTTGCAGAGAAGGTATTTACACTCTTTCTCCTCTTTCTTTGCTGCTGCTGCAGTCGGAGGATCCGAATTTGCTGCGATGAGCTGAACAAGCTTGTACCCTTCTGCAGCTTTGACACGGACAAGGCCACCACATTGCAATGGACCACTGCCTTTCTCAAGTATCTCAAGGAGATCTATGGTGACAGCCTCAAGCAGGTATGTGGGCAAATCACACATGCAGATATTTGGAAATAGACTTGGGTGCCAGGGTATGGAGAAAAAAATAGCCAACACTTGTGAAAATCTGTTTTAAATGTGCCTGATCTTTTTTCTGTTTCTTTATCACCCTGTCTTCTCCTTACAGGAGTTTCAAAATGTCTTTTGTGGCCAGACCGGAAAGCGCATAAAGCTGGGCCGTGTGTCTGACCCGGCAGTGCCATATGGTGATCCCAACAGCCCACATGCCATCCGGCCAGACAAGCAGAATTAAGTCCCTAGTTCACACATATGGGTAATATGCAATGAGCCTGTACAGTTTATGTGTACATAGTCAATCGCCCCAGTTACTGCCATCAGTATTATTTATGTCACTAACGTTGAAACAGTAGCAGGTTCAAAACATGTCTGGTCATGCTTCATTTGCATTCTTGGCAAAGGTTCTTCCAAACGGTTGCTCTGTCTCTAAATGTTTTGTATTAAAGGCCATTTTTATTGCATGTTCTCATGGGGAATATAGAAGGGTAGTCTTTATACCATTAAAAAATTTCATGGTACCCCAGAGGGTACTCTACATTTGCATATTTTCTCTACACACAAAAACTATTTGTCATATTTTTTGTGTGTTATCCTAGTAAAACAGTGTAACATAGATCACAGAATCCAAAAGAGGTCAGACTTGAATTAAACATTTTAAGTCGCTGTATAGTAACATTCCTATAAGTAAAACACACACACACAGTTCAGAATTGAGCAGAAAAAAAATATCGACAAAATGTTTAATGAACAATCACCTAAAGGTGGCACTGTTTCTCCATGATAGTGTAGTACTTGATAGTAGTAAGTTGTAAATGTATTCTGTTTCAATTTTTAAGTAACAGTTACTTCTAACATGAAGCTTTGGATAATTTATTTTTATTGGTCATCTGTAGATAAAACAAGGCAGCCCATATTAGTTGGCATTTCTTTTTCCATGTGGGACATTAAAGCTCCAGATCAAAAATTGCTAACAAGTAAATAGTCTTGGTTGAAAAATACAGAGCACAAAATACTATGTCACATAGAATGAGATGTGCTCAAATGAGGTGAGTCACCTGTTATTATTGTGAAGCTTTTTCCTTTCTTTTTTGGAATGGAAACAGCACTGTCGGTGTGTCTTTTTGGTGCAATTAAATGTTTTCAGAGATGTTTATTAGATTTATAAGGAAAGTGAGTTATTACTGAAAAGTGTCTTTAATTCTTAAAACAAAGTATACTACTGCTTCATAAATGTCAGTTGTACTGCACCAAATCTTGTTAGTCTTTAAAGCATGTGCAAATATTGTAATTGTTTTATTTCCAAGTCAGTATATTAAATTACTTTCACTTAAAACTTTACTTTCATTATCAAAATACTATGAAAAGGCTAAGACCATGCAGAAGCAGACCAGTTGTCTGCATGACTTTCCATGCTTTTTTCATTCTGTGCCCATTCTGACAGCACCTCCCACCCAGCTCTCCTCCAATGGGCATGCCCCTTCTGACAGAGCATCTCCAACTAGTTTGGTTTTACCTTTAGTTACTAGCTTTTAAATTCTGATCTGTATAATTTTGTCACCTGCAGGCACAAAATAGCTTTTGTCTCACAATGAGGTTGACAGTGATGCCATCTCCCCATGAACACTGTCACTCTCCAGCTGTTCACCTAAAGTATTGTAACTCTTTGAAACTTCCTTTTTAAGACTTCCAACTTTAAAGTCTCTGGTCCTGGAGAGCTACTATCCAGTAGGTTTTTTTATCCTGCCTGGCCTCTGATGCGCCACACCTGCTCATGGCTGAGTTGGAGACCCCTGCTCTATATAATCATTAATCTTCCTTAGGCTCTCAGCATCTTAACTCACAATTTTTTACCTGTTGTATCTGTTGCATCTTTATATAAATCTACACTGCTAGTGAAAAGTTTTTGCACAAGCCGAGATTTTCTACATCTGCATGTTACTTAATATTTACTAAAAATACACTCAATATTCTTTGCTAACAAATAACACACATTCACCATTTGAGTACCTTTATTAGCAAGAAAATGTCTTATCTTTGATTCATCAATGTAACCTCCTCTAGAAATTATAACAGCAGAAAATTTGAGACATTCTTTTCAACGAGGGACAATAAATACTGCTCTGTTTCATGGGATAAACCAATTCCCTAGTACATTCAAAGATAAAGGACAGCCGAGAATTTGACTATGCAATCTCCTGGGTATGACATTAAACTGCATCCAGCCAGCAAGGGGCACTCCAATCAGCAGGGAGAAACTTTGCACTCCAGCTGCCGTAAAAACACTTTACGACAGTAAACAGGCATGACAGCCTTCTTCTATCCTCAAAAGTAGCTCTGCTGCAGCTGCCCGCAGGAAAGCTGCACACATCATGAAGGGGATGAGGAAAGTCTTCAGGAGCCTGATCCCGTGGAGGGAGATCCTCTGTGTCCTTCCCACTTGATTCTGGGGTTGGCCAGGGGTGTGTTCTTGTTCCTACTCTGTTCAATGCTTGTATGGACTGGGTGTTGAACTGTGTCGTGGGGTTCAGCAGTTGTGGGGCATCTGTTATTGAGAAAAGGTGTACTGAACTTGACATCCTGGCGATGCTGTGACCTTTGTGGTGTCAATGGAGGCTCTGATTGGGGCTCTCGAGAGAATGACTCCTTTAGGCACAGCCATCAGCAATATGTCTGTTTGCAGGGAGAATGTCAACCTTATCAAAAGTCACCTCAGCAACGACATTCGTATCTCTGGTGACTCTTCTATGAAGACAGCAGATGGATTGGAAGAGCATGGGGGGTCATGATGTCGCTGGAAAGGGGTGTGTGGCGTTCCCGATATCTTTGCAAAAGGGCGAAGGCCCAAGTCTTTAGGGTCCTGGTGCTCCCTGTCTTGCTGTATGGCTGTGAGATATGAATGCTATCCAGTGAGCTGAGATGAAGACTAGACTCTTGTGGTACTGTGTCTTTTTGGAGAGTCCTGGGGTACCGCTGGTTTGACTTTGTGTCAAAAGAGAGGTTGCTAGAGGAGTCCCGAATGAAGCACATTAACTGCATTGTGAGGAAGCCTCTGCTGCGGCACTACAGGCATGTGGCGTGTTGCCCTGAGGGTGATCTGGCTCACATGATCCTCACCCAAGCAGTTGGAGCAGGCATAGGGGACTCCCACATAACACCTGGCTGCAAAAGATGGATGGCTATTTCCAGTGGGTGGAACTAGACCATGTATCTGCCTGGAGGATCGCCAGCCAGGATCCTAAGGCATTTCATCATGTGGTGGGTGTGGCAATGTGCTGCATCAGTGCATATCACCCAACCTGACCTGACCTGATCAACACACAACCACTTAATAGGATGTCAGGCATGCTCTGTTACATACTCTTTTCATGTTATAAAGTAAACTTTTATTTGATTTATATTTTCATTTATAGTTAATCAGTCAACATCTAATACTTGATAAAAATAGAAATCTTAAAAACCTGTGGTGTGAGAAAACTTTTGACTGGTAGTGTATTTTATTGGCATTTTATTTACTTTGAAGTTTATTTACTCTCAATACAATTTAAATGGCAGCTTTTGAGCCATATTCACTTATTAAAGTTGAGGTCGGTCAGGCCTTTCTGCGAATGTCGTATTTGCTCCTGTCCTCCCTTGTAGGCTCTTCGGAAAAGTGTTTGAGTCAATAGGCCCATGTGTTACCAAAATGGTTAAAGTCTCCCTTTCAAACGGTATGCTTCCCAATAACTTTAAACATGCCATAGTGGAGCGATTAATGAAAAAAGTAGGCTTAGACCCAACGGACCCCAACAACTTTAGGCCTATTTCTAAGCTTCCGTTTCTTTCTAAGATCCTTGAGAAGGTGGTTTATGAAGTTGTCTTCTTTCCTGAATCAAAATAACATCTTTGAACCGTTTCAGTCCGGTTTTCGTAAATACCACTCTACGGAAACGGCTTTACTGAAAGTGTCCAGTGACATTATGATGGCTGCTGATTCTGGAAAACACACAGTTCTGGTTGTCTTGGGCCTGTCTTCAGCTTTTGATATGATTGATCATCAGGTCCTGCTGATGAGACTAAGGGATCAAATAGGTTTAACAGGGACAGTACTTCAGTGGTTTTCTTCTTATCTATCAGGGTGTAGCTTTAGTGTTACAGCAAACCAAATAAGGTCTGAGTCTGCGGATTTATTGTGTGGAGTACCACAAGGCTCTGTCCTGGGTCCTGTTCTTTTTTTGCTGTATCTGATCCCTTTGGGTAAGATCATCCAACAGTTCAGTGA
>JAODKE010000153.1:119513-138464 GCA_026779605.1 Mormyrus hasselquistii
AGGAACATCTCCAAACTTAAATCAATGGTCTCACGAGATGATTTGGAGCTCCTCATTCATGCTTTTGTGTCTTCACGTTTAGACTATTGTAATAGTTTGTTTTCATGCCTGAATAAAAAGGAGCTCCTTTGTCTGCAATTAGTGCAAAACTCTACATATCCCCTATTTTAAAACAACTTCATTGGCTGCCTGTGTCTTTTAGATATAAGTTTAAGATTCTGGTTCTGGTTTTCAGAGCCCTACATGGACAGGCTCCATCTTATATTAGCGATTTGATCCACCCCTACACCGCTGCGCGTGCTTTGAGGTATGTGGATCAAAATCTGTTGAAAGTTCCTCGCACTTATTTTCGCACTAGAGGTGACCGATCTTTCCAGGCTGTAGCTCCTAAGCTTTGGAACAATCTTCCCCCCTCTTTGCGTTTAATGGAATCTGTCGACAATTTTAAGAGAGAACTAAAGACTCATTTATTTATTGAGGCGTTTGAATAGTTATTTATGGGCAGTTATGTGTGGTCTTGGCCTTTTTTGTTATGCATTATTCTTTGTCTTTTGTTTTTATTACTTATTTTACTATGTTGTGAAACACTTTGTGGCTTTTGCCTGTGAAAGGTGCTATATAAATAAAGATTACTTACTTACTCACTGTATCGCTTGAAATCTTTAATTACAGCATAAGATAATGTTTTTTTATCTCTATCTGCTCCGGATGCCCTTTTCCTTGCCGTGCTGATGGCCGCCTCAGAACTGACAGGACACTGCATGCATTAAGGGCTTAGGCTCCCAGAGAACAGTGGCTGCTTGAACCCTCCAGTGTGTGATAATGTGTCCTGGGAGGAGCTGTTCCTTATTTTTGCCAGGTGACTACATGATTTCACTGATGATGTTGCTGCCTCGGATGGAGCGGGTCAAAGCGATATAGGAATCTGTATAAGGGAACTGTACAGATGGTAGGAGTGGCCTGTACATGTCTACCAAAGGAATATATGTCAAATAAACATAAGTTAGTCGCAGCAGCTTCTGAAAGCAATGCAATGTGAAGGATTTCTAGGCATCCACCTGGATGGGTTTTTCTCCCTGTACTTCACTGTGGCTTGATATTCTGGTCGCAGCAGAGGTTCCACCCACTTCTTCCACAAGTTTATGGTGCAGCTTAAAGAGGCCAAACTCTGGAACCCTTCTTTCTCCTACTTGAGCTCCCCCTGATCTCAGTGAACCCAATAGAATTAGAATTTTTTGAGCTGTATTAAGAAAAAACATTCTTTGCTGTGCCTTTTTGGGAATGTGGTCTGTGTTGATGTTCCATTTCAGTGTATTGCTGATGTGAGTGATAAGAAATTCTAGGATTTCTAAGAAAAACTAACATTGAAGTTCAAATGACGTTAAAATTATAACAAATGGCACAGACCTTAAAATCACAGCCTTTATTACACAACTTACAGGAAAGGACTGAATGGTAGGTATGGAGGTGAGGAGCCAGTGTGGTACATGGTAAGTTCAGTGCTAAATGGAGCTTCAAACACACTTTTAATCTTCATCAGTCTGAGGTTTCTCATATGATAATATCAGTTATTCATAATAAAATTCACTATGACGTAAGACTGTTGCCCTGCTGCCTCACAACTCCAGGGCTGTTGGTTCGAGTCCAACCTGCGTTCTGATTGTGTAGTTTGCATGTCCTCCCTGTGCTGTGTCTGTATGTTCTATATATAATATAAATCAAAGTGCCAAAAGAGTACTTCTTTTATTTTATAATTTGTACAAGACACTGCGGACCAGTCATGATATTGCTTCAATTAAGTGGAACTCTATGTCTTGAGAAAATTCAACAGTACCAAAAAAAAACATTCATAAAATGTATCTTCCAGACCAGATCAACCCATATCAGTTACATGGCAATTTTGTTTTGATTTAAATGAATTACAATAAGCCAGTTTCTTAGTAATATCTATACACTGTTCACCTTCTCTATTTCCATTAATTATTTCATCCTTAGGTGACTGGATTAGAATAATATTTTTATCAATGTGTACTGACTCATCTCATCTCCCCATCTGGCTCTCACTCTTTTTTAGGCTCCATACTATCACTAACACTTTGACTCTCTGCTTCTTCATTTGAAGCACTTGGAATCCTATCTTTACAAAGAGAGCAGTGACTCTACTTTTTCAGGTAAAGCAGTGGGAGTCACATCTTCAGTCAGAGAGCTTTCAATCTATACTTTTTCACTTAAACCACTGGGAATCTCATCTGTACCCAGACAGCTGTGACTCTCCGCTTTTTCGTTTAAAGCACTAGTAATGTCATCTGAACCCAGACAGCTGTGACTCTCTGCTTTTTCGTTTAAAGCACTAGTAATGTCATCTGAACCCATACAGCTGTGACTCTCTGCTTTTTCATTTAAAGCACCAGGAATCTCATCTGTACCCAGACAGCTGTGACTCTCTACTTTTTAATTTAAAGCCCTGGAAATCCCATCTTTACTTAATGAGCGGTGACCCTCTACTGTTTCACTTAAAGCACTGGGAATCCCATTTTCACCCAGAGAGCTCTTACTGCCCTCTTGATCAGCTGGGGCATTGAAACTCCTATTTTCTATAGCTGGAGTGATGTGGCTCCTTGCCACCTCCTTATGGACATTGCCACTCCCCAGTTGTTCATCTAAAGTACTGTACGTCTTTGACACTTCACCTGTAAGACCTTTACACTCCAAATCTTCAGTTAAATTAGTATGACACATGAACTGATCACCAACCACATTAGTACTCTCCATATTTTCACATACAGTTTCTGAACTTGCTGCATCTGCTTTACTGTGATTTGTCACATCATTATTATGATTGCCATCCATTGAGTTTTCTTTTAGGTTAACCAGTTTGTTAAGTCCCTGCTCCACTTGTTTAACTGGTGAAATTGCCTCCTCTGTTTTCTCTGTCTGGTCTGTCTCCTGAATATCGAGCTCCTTGTGAGTTAATTCTTTTGCAGCTGTTTTGGTCTCATTGTCTGCACTTTCAACATGATATATGTCTTTTTCTCTTTCTTCGCCTACAAAGTCTTTCTCTGAGGGGCCAGAAGTTTCCATGCCTTCTTCTGTTGGGACTGCCACATCAGCTGGGGATCTTTCAGACACATGAGGATTGCAATCCACATGTTTACGACAATGTTCTCCCTCTGTGTAGCTTTTCTGATCCTCTTTCTGCTTAAAGCGCCTCTGTATCCTTCTCGGACACCACGCAAACTCTTCTCGGGGTCGGTAGTGCCGGAATGCAAATTCAAGCAGTTCCTGCCGCTTCCGCTTATCGCGGATGGAGAAGATGAAGTAGTCCATCACGCTTCGCTTCACATTCTCAAGGGTTCCCTTGATGAGAGTCTCATGTAGGAAGAAGCGAACCAGCGGTGCTTGGTATTGCTCGTAGCCCAAGTCCCCCAAGCACTTTAGAATACGGGTGATGCGCAGGTTGTTGTGGGTGTTTCTACCAATTATAATAATAATTATAATAAAAAAACACAAATAGTCTACATGAAGCAGCACAGTACAGTATTGTGTAAAATTCTCAAGCAGTGAAAGACAATGACGTTTAGATGATCTGCATGGAATGGTATTATGCTTGTCAAAGTGTCAGGTTAGTCAGATTTAAAATCATCCTAGTGTTCGCAACAACCTTCCAATACACCAATGTGTTTTTTGCCTCAGCCACTACCCCACCTTGTGTGTCAAATCAGTACTTCATTGAGTTATTTAACTAATTAAGTCAGTAATTAGTTAGTAATTAATTGAGCTGGTGGTGAATGGCTGGGTGATTCTGTGCAGAGGTTAGGCATCCAAACTGGTGTTTATCTAGCCATCCAAATGCTACGCAGATAAAGAGCTTTAAACATTTCTATGTCTACCACCAGATATTTCTATGCCTAAGACTCCTGCACAGCACCGTCTATGAAGTACATTGCCACACAGAGGCAAAACCCCATAACTGCATATTTTATCAAAACTGGATTATGACGCATAAGACATTTTACTGTATATCTAATATGGGAAGATGGCATTTTCCCCACAATAACCTCTCTAAAAAAATTCACATTACTTTCATGGATCCTCTGTGAAGCACACATTTCTTGAGGAATTAACTTTTCACTAACCTGTTAAGATTTTTAAATCGTTCCTTCCAATTTTCTGCACGTTGCACCTTTCCCGATGTCTCACTGACCAGCATTATGCCATAGAAGTCCAACATGAGCTTGTATGACATCTTCAGTTTCTTCATTGCGTCTTCATTGTTACAGAAGTCCTTATTGGCCAAGAAATACGATATTTGCATTACACTGCGTCAGTGTGAGTGAATGTGTATACTGCCCACTCTTGCAACATACCTTTATCTCCTCCTTGGTTAGTTCATAAGCAAGATAATTCATTCCTGCTTCTTGCAATGGAAACAACCTGTGAAATATTCATTTTATATGTAGGTTTATATGTAGGATATTCATGTTATTTAGACTTAAATACAATTTGTGCAGCTTTGCATACAGCATACTTGTATTGTCAATACACCAAAATTTTACTTCAAATTCATATCAAAGATATCAATCAGTCAAAAAATTACTCTTGACCGTTATGGGATTTGTTAGATCTGGGTTTACACACAAGAGTAATAAAGTGATTGCAGACCAGCTCTCATTGTGTAGTTCCTGCACATTTTATGATCGGTAAGATGTAAATATCTTAATGGAAATCATGTATTTCTTACCACTGAATGTAGGAATGAACATACTCAAGTCTTTCATAGTCTCCCCACCACTCTGTGTGAAAATCCTGAATCGTAAAATCTGGAACAGCACATCAAGGGAGATTCAGCATCAGTTCTAATCAAGGAAGGGCTGCACTTAACAGTAGTATTTATAGTCACGCACCATCAGGAGAGCTGCATATTTTGCCGAGGTAGAAATTTAAATTCATCTTGTCCTGTAGAGAAAAAACACTATGAGACATCAATCCCCCAGCACCGTGTTGCTTCAGTTTCATCGCTGTTTTGGTTTGGACTTACGGTCATGCATTCGTAAACAAAGAACAAGTACACAAGTACTCACCCCGCTTGTCATTCTGCAAGGTTTCTGGAAAGGAAAAGGGAAAAAACCGGATGCTTCATTTTGCCTTTTGCATAAGTAAGAGTTCTTTAGTTTTTGCATGAAAGAAGCCCTCAAATGACACACAGCACAAAAAGTATTAACAACAATGGTCCCGTGTGTTCTCTTAATACACAAGTCCTAGACCATGATGATAAAAAAATAATCTAACAGGTCTCTCATTTGCCTTGTAGCAGTGTTCATCTGTTCATGTAGCAGACTGTTAACTATTAGTGACCAGCATTTTGAACTTGCCCTGTTGCTCACATTCTGATCTTTAGTTGGTCATTGTATTTGTTCCCTGTTTTGTTGTTTGTATTTGTTACCCGATTGTGTAAATTTTTCCTGTGTCTCTTCCCTGTTTTGTTGATTGTTTTCTATCCACCTGCCTGTGTCCTAGACCCCTTCTGGTTCCTTGTTTTTCTTAAAATGAAGTTCCTTCTTTCGTTTGAGCCACAGTGTGGATTGTTCCTTGGTCCTTCACCAAAGACCCTAACCCACTAAACCACACACTACCCCTCCTTCTGAGTTTGACTTCTGGATTACAAGAATAATAATGAGGTTTATATCTGTGCAAAACCTACTTATTCACAGTTTATAAAGTCACTCTTAAAGCTGGTACAACCCCATGGTGTCTCTAACATGCAGAAAAGTGATATCATTTTTAATTAATTAAAAATGTATTAATTTCTACACTTGTGTGGGACAAAAATAAAAACAGTTGCTTTAAACTTGCTGTTTTTTCCCATAAATATCTCTGATGTCTTAGTCGATATGTGACTGGATTGACATTCTTTTTCTGTTTGTTGCCAATGTCAAACTTACCGGGTAGTCATGCCTGTAGTTCTGCATGTCCCTTGCCGCAGATACATTTCTCATGCAGCGATAAAACCCCTGAAAAGCGAAGCACAAACGAAAAAGTTTCTTGAACTTCGGCGTGCATATTCATAACATGAAATGGATACAGTAACTGTACTACAGCAACTCCAGTGCCTTACTAAATGATTTGGGTCTAGGAAGCTCATTGGATGGGGGAAGAATCTCCTGATATATAGAAGCATGTATGTTGCATGTTAAAAGGACAAGGTCAGTTCTCATCATGCACCTCTTCTGCTCTGTAATGGGCAGCATTGTAATACATAATATGCAGATTAATAACCGACCGATACATATGCATACCAATATAATCGGCCCATATGATCTCTTTTCAGTACATGGCAATTAAAAAGTAATGGGGGAAGGATTCGCCATGTTAAGACTGTTGTCATTGCATACTTTGCCCATCAGAGGGCACACTGCAACCCCCTGTTGTCAACACACTTTTTTTATTTTTATACATTCGACCACTATTTATCAATATTTTCATTTATTTGGTTGTACTAAAGTTCAAACAACTATTTATGGCAATAAAACGATTTTTAAATACTTAAAATGAGAGTCAATATCAATACTGGGAAAATCCTGTACTGGTGGAGTTCTGTGTATATGTGTATATGTTTGGCTGTGTACAGTATGTTTGTGTGTGTCTGTGTATATGTTTCACTGCATGTGTCTGTGTGCATGTTTGGCTGGGTGCACCCATGTATATGTCTGGCTGCGTGTGTCTGTGTGTATGTTCGCCTCCGTTTGTCTGTGTGTATGTTCGCCTCTGTTTGTCTGTGTGTATGTGGGTGGCCCCCATGTTACAGTAGCATCCCATCCAAGGTGCTGCCCTGACTCCAGTACCATCACAATGCTGTACTGAATAATCAGTAATGGGAGATGAATCGGTGGATGTTACGAGGCAAGGGTTTATTCTGACCAGAAGGCAAACAGTCAGTGCCACTAGACTGCTGTGGAATGAGAGCATGACTGGGAACAGGGATAAAAACAAATCAATAATACTGAATATGCAGGCCACGGGTCGGCATTATAGGGGGCATTTTTAGGGTCACGCACCCCCAAAGAGCCATTGCCAACCACCCAACCAAGAACACAATGTTTTTTTTTATTTCTTAATAATTTTTTTAAGGTGCTCATCCTAACATCTATAAATAAGATCTGAGGCCACTGCCTGCCTGACCACTGGCTGGTCAGCGCTCTGGGGCGGCTCCAGAGTAGTGCTGGGGGGGCGCGATGTCTTCATTTGGCAGAATGAGACACTTTCATTTCCATTACTACCAGACAAAGCCGTTCGGCGGCCGCCAGAAGCGATAAAGATGCTCAGCAAACCGTTTCATCTAACATAGAAACCTATAGACACACCTTGTCATATTTAGTCAACTGTAGGCCAACAAATGTTATACTCTAATTGATGTTAAAGTGAAACAACTGGATGGGTCTTTCAATCAATGAAATAAACTAGTAAAAGCATAAGAAGAATTGAACTAATTAGCCAAGGACAGTAGCCTCAGTTTTAAAGTAGTTTGTAAAACCTTCAGTAGCTCATAGTGTCCCTCCTGACATGGATCAGGTGGTCACCCTATCTGCTTCTAGTTGTCTCATTCTTATTTATGCATCTACACGTTAATTTGTTTATTAATACGGATTATTCATATTTCGTCTACTCTGTTTTTCATTTTTATTCTATTTATTGTTTTATGTATTTTTGTCTTGACGGTATGTTTAACAGTGCTGCATCAAACAATACCAACACCTGCATCAAAACAAATTGCATGTTTTTTTCGTACATGACAAATAAACGGATTTGGATACTGGCTCGTTAGGCGGCTACACACCCTGGCGGGGTCACTCCTCGCTGTCTCCCTCTCCCCGGCTTGTTCGTTTCCGCTGTCGCCGGATTCCTCCTCCCAGGTCGAGTCGTACTCGCAGTCCAGCTCGTCCTCCACGTCCGACATACGGTGCATTTTCGAGCAGATGGCCGTGACGCCTTTTCGGAGAAGGCGAAATGGGTGACGAATAGGGCATACAAAGTACTGAACCAAGAGGGACAGCAACCTGAAAAGAAATGCACCCCACCCCGATCTCATAATTCAGAACAGAAACCGAAAGTGGAATTCCGGAGGCAGAAATGAAAGTAAAAATCATTGTTTATGATCAAGTCCAAACAGAAAAACACGGAATATTTTTGTACTTTTGTTCAAAGCGGTGATTGTTTTGTTTATTCAGAATTATTTTGCACTTTTGGAGATATATATTTTATTTCGTCATTTAAGAGGAAGGCCATCTTGTGACGTCGTAGACAATTACAAAGTTCAGTTCCTCTTTCTGGATGCCATGGATGGAGTTTCGGGGGAGGGACAAGGTGGGGCAGTGCTGCCCCCCCAATCGCTTGAGTCGAAATTGCAGTTAATTGGCAAGACCAGCATTGCACTGTTCTGCAGTATGCTGGCACTTCTTACTTTGCATGAGCGGTTTGTTGGTACCCTATAGGTAGACAAAATAATAGCTCATGCTTACATCAGATACTGTGTTAACACGTAAGGTAAGCAGGATGCATGTTTTTGTGCCCCTCCAAGTTCAAACATCAAACTCTGGCTATGACGTAGGTGTACATTAATAGGTCGGTTAGTGTTCAGTACTCAGATAAACCAGGTGTTCCTGTTATTCTGCATCATTTCGCTCCCCGGTTTCCTCCTTAAAGACACTGTCAATGCACACACCTTCCTTTTTGTCCCATGGCTGGGAGTTTTTATTAACTAACTTGACTGCAATAAAAAGTCTCCCATGCTTGCTCATTACCCAGAATCCCTTAGTGTATCACCAAGAAGTCATGTTGTCACGAGTTGTGCTTTTACACCATATAACAGGGGCATTCAACTAAAATTTAAAGAGGTCCAGTTAGAGAAAATGTCTTGAAGCAAAGGTCCGGAAGATCATAATGTCTAACTATTTAGTGTGATGTATATTTAAGTAGCCTATCAGTTATATTAACATAGCATGTAGTCAGTACCTGTCAAATCAAGTTAATTCAGTACAATTCAATTCGAGATGTCTGCATACATATGTAACAATTCTTATCTTGTAAATAATCTGCTTTTGTATTTAACCATGTAAATAAACTTTTGACGTAGCTTATTTTAGGTGTATAATGGAATAATATAGATTTGCCGGAAGATTTCCTGTGCAAGTCTGATCATGGTATGCCAGATGCTGAAAACTTACAATTTTTGTTTCACCTGAGTTGATTTATATAACACATACCGTTACTTCATAGAGTTGTTAAAAGGCGGAAACTTACACGAACATGAAATCACCAATAAACGATGTCTGTTTATCCAACATGTTATATAATAAATACTGTGTTTGAAAACTTTTCAGCTGTATGATTTCAGGACAGATCAGCCACTCAGTTAGGAACATTACAGCTTTTTGGTCCCTTCGCTGCTGTTATTAACACTAACGGCACATTAGCGCAGACAAAGCGCTGCATACTGTACACGGAACTGCGCTTCGCGGTTAAAGGTGTTTGACGTTCATTTGCGTGGAAAGTGGCGGTTCTGGTGCTAAACCACTACCGAAAAGAATACAAACGCTGCGCCAGTTAAAATAGAAGCGTCCCGTCAGGTTTTAAATCATAACTTTTTGAGCTTTTCACAAGTCTTTCACCACTCTGTGGTGGTTTTACTACACCACATTTACATCACTTCATGACTCTGCTTTAATATATCATACCAGATCTTGATCTCTGTGCTCCAGGAGCTGCCATTTTGTCTTGGGTCCTTTGTATCACAGCATGCCTATTTCTAAACTTGTTTATTGTGGGGTCATGCTCACATAATAACAGTAATGATTTTCCTTTTACTCATAATAAAATTGAGAAATACCTATTCATCTTGGAGTACACAGTACTAATGATCAGCGGTTTCTCGCAGTGCATTTGCTTCTAATGGAAGTGCACACTGGAATTACAGTGTTACTTTTCAGTGCACCTGTCTCTCAGTGGCAGAGGTTTAAAATCTTTCTCATCCATTAAATTCATATTCTGTGTAGACTGGCTATAAAAAATATATAAACCTAGATAAGGAGGCTTCCAAGTGATGGCCAGCGCAGAAGGACAGCATGTTTTAAAACAGCTACTTTTAAAATTGCAGCATAAATGCAAGGCAGCAGGCACACTGGAGACTTTGGTCCCAAGCAATACAGACTGGTCCGGGTGAGAAGTGAGCTGTGCTGCCTCTTTGTACCACAGGAGCCTCAGCTGCATTTGTCTCATGCTAAGTCTAAGGGTCCTAGTAGGTAGCAAAAATCTGGACTGTCTGGCAGGGAGCTGGGAGGCAGCAAAAACATTGGACCATCTGTGGGTCCCCGGCAACCAGGTTGGGAAACACTGCAATCTAAAGACAAAAAAGTGCAAATTAAAAGTGTTTCTCTGCATGGGGGTAACCCCCGAGCCCTAAATGGCTAAGCAACCCTCTACTACATATTACATCATTCTGCATAGCATATGTAATAGTTTCTGTCTACCATAACATAGAAAAGACTTGCAGTGCGTTTGATACACATCACATCGGCCTAGATTTGAAACATTGTGGTGTCTAGTGCATGTAGCATTTTAAAAGATAATATCATTATAACTATAAAATGTTTATTTATGGTTATAATCGATTTTACGCCACTGCTTGCATGAGCTGTGAATATCACTGGGTGTCCTATGTCTACTCTTGACCAGAGCTTTAGTAACAGTGGTGAGGTGTGTAGTGTCCATGTGAAATACGTCTCCTGGACACCTGTCGTATTAAATCTCTTTTACACAAATGTTGCACATTTCCTTTTTTTCCCCAAATAGAAAGGTGCATCTTTGCTTCATTAGAGACCTCTGGCCCTTAGAAAGTTCCTTCCCTTAATGACTTGCTCTCTTGTTCTTTACTGTAGGGCAACTTAAGTGATACTTAGTCATGAACAAATACATACATGAACCTCAGCCTGTGTAGCGGTTACAGTACTGATCAGCCTCGGAACGCCCCTAGATTGTCTCTCAGAATGGAGTCAAACTGCAGAATCCCCCGACGGCACTTCGTCTGCCTCCGGATTACATCATGGTTCAGAGGAGCTCTCCCTGTTTCCTCCGGACAGAATTCACAGAGTTTTTATCTGCTTCCTTTGACAAACCTTATGTCTGCAGCGTGCTTGTGCATCTTTACCTACTGCTGTTGGGTGCTGTTATTCAAGATTGAAAGCGCTTATTGTCATACGTACAGTAGAAAAGCGCATTTCTCTGTGCAATGAAATTCTTACTTTGCTGTCCACACAAAAATGCTGAGGTACAATATAATAGAAAACATAGAAAAATAAATACTTTTAAGTATAATGTGCAAAAGAGCATGAGGTAGTATGGTGGCATGGTATGGTATGTCGGCTGTTAAGGAGTCTGATGGCAGTGGGGAAGAAGGAGTTGTTAAGTTGGGAGGTTCGAGATTTCACACTTCTGTACCTCTGTCCTGAGGGCAGAAGTGTGAACAGTCCGTGTTGGGGGTGTGTGGGGTCATTGAGGATGGAGGCAGCTCTTCTTTGGACTCTGCGGTGGTAGCTGCTCTGCAAAGAGGGCAGCGGAGTCCTGATGATCTTCTCCGCAGTCTTCACCACTCTCTGCAGACGTTTGCAGTCAGTAGCTGTAGTGCTGCCGTACCACGCAGTGATGCAGTGTGCTCTCCACGATGCAGCTGTAGGAGTTCCTGAGGATCTTGGTTGACATACCAAACTTCCTCAGCCTCCTCAGGATGTACAGCCGCTGTTGAGCCTTCTTGACCAGCTCTGTGGTGTTCAGCTGCCAGGGGAGCTCCTCACTGATGTGGACGCCCAAATCCCTCTACTGAAGGATTTGCTATATTTCCTATTATTATTATGACGTAACCTACACCCGAGAACTTTTTTCAACATAATAATACAAGATACCTGATAATTAACAATAAAAATTGCTTATCAGAAGGAAGATGTATTTCCAGTATTGTGGATTTGCAAGCATGGTATGATATATGAATGTCTAATCTTTCAAATATGACCTGTCATTCTTCAAGAGATATCAGTTAAGTTTTTATTTAAGCTTAGACTTCCCAGTTTGAGGGAGAGAGGTGGAATCTACAAGAATCTGCAATATCTGCAATGTTCTGAACATCTGACTGTAAAGTTTCATTTCAGTGACGAATAAATAAATCATGTCCTATTGCACGGTGTGCTTCTTTTATTGACTTGTCCTTCCATCTCTCCCGCCCCCCCAAGCAGAACAGTCTAGAACCTGCTGAGTGCAGATAATACACATAGCAGAATGTTCTGGAGGAAAAGCAAGGCGCGGTTCTGCCACACAGAGTTATTCAGCCAAATACGGGGCGGCAGCTTTGTGCTGGCTGTTCGCTGCCTTTCTTATGATACAATGTTAAGTTGATAATCGTTAGACACTATTGTCTGTGTTTTTAACATTTTAGAGGATGGGAACTCAATTCTTCTGCCATCTGGGAGCGTTGTTATCTTGAATCCTCCCCCCCCCAATTCCAGACTACTATTTTTGTCTCGGTTACCCTGGAAACTAAGGGGATGCAACCGCCTCCGGCTTTGAGAGATGATTTCATTTCCACATCTGGTCCACTGGTTCCCTCACGTTAGTCCCAATTATGATCTATAATTAACCCCTGAGATCTTTCTGTTCCTGCAGTTTCACAGTCCAGAGACACACTGCAGGACACAGTTACTTAGTGGAGGCTGAAACATATCTGTCAACGTCTGGCGTCATGGTTCATTTAATTTTTTAATTCTGTAGATTCCTCTTCAATATATTGATCAACACGTGTTTTTACCCGGTGGATGTGAAGAGCTGTGAAGCATTTGGGGTATTTTGCCATGGGATTAAATTACTTAAAATACATAAAATCAATACCTAAAATTAGAATATCCTGGAAACTCACAGTCCTCATTCCAGAAGCTGTAGGCATCAGGTGAAGGTTGCAATGGGTGCTAATTACAGTTGCCAACATTTTAAGAAGTATTTGGTTCAAATGAAACAGTTGTGCCAGTCGTGTGTAAATAGCCAAATCTTTCATTGTCTGAAGTGAACAGCAGTGTCTGATCACAGAGATGAAAATGATTAAATATTACAATTCAATATAATATTCCAGGGTGTGATTCAGCTAACAAAAATGAATTTGCAACCAAGTTCATGGATGCTCTGTTGTCCTGTATCCAGCCATCATCTCACTATCCCATTCAGTACAGTACAGTAACCCTGGACCCTTGATATATTTTTATCATTATCATTATTACTGGGTGCCATTAAGTCGATGTGTCAGCCCCTGGTGAAGTGGGGTGTGTCTGGCTCTATCAGTTAGGGCCTATGATCATAAGGTTGCTGATTCAATTCCTGGGGTAAGTGATGCCGCTCTTTGGCCCCTGAGTAAGGCCCTCAATCCCCAGTTTCTCCAGGGACTGCTTGTTCCTGCTTTTACAAGAAAACGTATGTCACTTCAGATAAAAGCAATCTTGTCTGAGAAACGGGCAAAACCTCACAGTCTCTCCTCCCACAGTGATGGGAGGACTTGAACCCTGGAGGCTGCCATGCCGCTCATTGAGCTACTGTGCCACCTTGTTCCCATGCTATTGCAACATGATGTCATCTAAATGCTTTGGAATGGCATCCAGAAAAGTGCCTGTCATTTTGGCTTCCTTTTCCTAAAGTCTATTATTAAATATCCTCAAATTAGATCCATAATTTACAGATGGTCATCTGCTTTCACAGGTTTTTTGAGTATCTAATGGGTCTGTACAGTGGGCACGTCTGACGCCCCCCAGGTGCAGGGAAGCATCCTGACACATTCGCAGTTGTCATCACACCAGATCTCCCGAGTAACTGTGAAAACTTCCTAAAATCTTGCTCTGAGCTGCGGCAGCGGCAGTCATTTAGCGTGTGGTGGGTTTGGCTCAACCCACCTCACATCCCGCCCCACGTGTGAGCAGTGGGAGGGGCACCACAAGCCACACCTCTTCGGGCTAAACCAGGCAGCTTTAATGCTGCCCAGTCATTCGATTCCACCAGGCATGGGATTTCAGGCCGATCCCCTCCTGTCCGTGAAGCGTTCCTGCTGGACTCCTCCTGAGTTCTATGAAAACAGTTCCGACATAATTTTCTCTCTATGGCTTGCCACTCTTTAGAGAGAGATTCCTTGCGACATCTCTCTCAGATTACTAGGGAGCACTGTAGAATGCTCAGGATTTTAAAGTTGATTAATATTGTCCTAGACATCAAATATTTGGCTCCTGATTATTGACTTCTCCCAATAAAACATCTGCTGGAAACAGATCTCCAACGTAATGCCAGCCTCAGCAGAGGTATGTGGGGAGTGAAGGCAGACTCCATCGCCATGACAACACGTAGGCGTGGAAACTGAGGGTGGCTGGGAGAGGGGTGGGGGTGACCGGGAGATTAGAGACATGTGGGGGGCGGGGGGAGTTTTATCTGAGCTCTCCGATGGGTCAAAATGATTAAACATCTAAACAAACATGGTGCTCCTCAGATTTTCTGCAGGCAAAGAGAAGGTACTGCAGTCACTTATCAGACAAGAAGCTGACATTGACATCCCAGGTCTAAGGTCCTTAAAGGGTTAAAAGGGTAGCCAGTTGACCTTGGACCCCCAAAAGTTTTTTTTTCTACCTGCGTGGGAGTTTTTGGTTCCTCTCCTCCGTTGTCAATTGTTTTTTTTTTTTCTTTTTTCTTTCTTTTCTATTCTGTCTTTCTTTTGTCTCATGTGTCTCATTTTATATGTATATCAATGTGTTCGAACACACCCATGTAAAGCGCCCTGGGACAACTCTGTTGTGAAGGGCGCTATATAAAAATAAACTGAATTTAATTGAATTGAATTGAAAATGGGACATTTTTTTTATTCCTCCATTGTTCCTTATGCAGAGACTCAGAGTCAATACAACACTCCTTTTCAAGATGCTGAGATTGACATAAAACAAGCAGACTCTCTTGGTGCTTGACACACCTGACCAATCAGAAGCATGGCCAGTCTGCTTAACCTCCTCCATGTGCATCTTGACACCTCTTACCTACCCGATAGATGATTGAACATGCAGGACAGTAACACTCCATATTGTTTTGGTGACAAAACTCTGCCTTCCCTAGCTCAGATGTGTGGGGTTCCCTAGCTGGACAGTGCAGGGGCAAAGCCATACTGACACCATCTGATTCTTCTAGGGACTTGTGTAGTTCCTCAGTATGTATGAAGTTTAAGTCCATTCTTAGTCCATTTTTAACCATTTCTGTGCACTTCCATTGAACCCGTCTGTACCTCCAGCTAGATCATTGCTATCCACCATGACTATAAATAGACCATCAGTTCGCTCAAAGGTTTATTTGTAAACTGTTCTGCAGCTTTCTGCTTAGCTTAGCAAAGCATGTGAGGTTTATATTAACTTTATTTGCTATAGATTGCATTTTTAAAAAATGTTTCTGTTTGGGGGAATATGGAACAGGGTCCTTTTCTTAGCACAGGAGGTGACACTGCTTAGATTGAGGCATTTAGAAACATGTGTCAATACAAGACTAATAGTCCCTTGGTAAATCCACATTCAGCACAGTGTTGGGAGGATCACTAGCAACTAGAAAGGGCACAAGACCACCTATATCAAGTCCAATTGAAGACCAATACCTTAGTCTTAGTCTAAGTCAAGACCAAGACCAAGAGTTTAACACAGTTGAGAAAAAAATCAAGTCCATATTTCGAGACCACGGTTTTACCTCTGTTAATAATCAAAAGTAAAGTAAAGTTTAAAAGTAAAGCTGTATTATTTAAGCACAGTTGTACACATTGACAAGAGATACGTTACTTATGATATGCTGATGGACACTGGAGATGATACTAGTTGTTGTAGTGATCAATCTTTTGCAGCACTTGCATTGTATGCTGGTTTTTCTTCACATTTGTTTTGCAGATATGCCTTTTGTGGTTAGGGTTGCCACTCTCAATCTGAAGGCCAAAGGGACACCAACCACGGGGGATTGACACTGCACAGTTCAATTAAACTGTATTTCAGTCCACATATAACAATGCGAGGCAAATTGCACAAATTGACATATTGTCCGTTCTGGAGGGATTTCCAAGGTGGCATTGCACTCTGTGACTGTATTTTAAAAAATAAATAAATTTGACTAACGTCACTATATAGCTAATACAATGATAGTGAATAACAGATCTATTTTATTTTTATAAATTGTTTTTAATTTTATTAACTGTATCATTATTTCGAGAGGAGTAGGAAAAATGAGATGTGCTGAAAGAAATCAATCTTGCTCCTCCCTCTGAAATGACCAAACAGAAACGCGTTCAATTCCAAGACTAGACTAAGTGAGAAAGTGGTCTTGAGACCAGGATCAAATTAAAGTAGTACAACACTGTTAGTAACAATAAATAACAATAGATATAATGGAATCAGTAGAGAGAGCACTCGACGCATAAGTATTTATGACATGTATAACAGGTATTAACACACACAGGTGACTGCAGTTGAGTTCATCCTGCTTTGGATGATCAGTAGATGAGCAGATCAGGAGCTGGGATGATGACACCTGCAGCTGCCCACCACAGAGGCAAATGATCTTTATGTAGCACCCTCTCTACCCCGTGCTCTTCCTCATCTTCTTCCTCAGTTGGCACAGGACAGCATTTGGCATAATATTCACAAACCATGGAGGCCAAAAGGGAGTTGTGTGAGACAGAGCAGGATGGGTACAGAGGAGAACAGCAAGCCGTGTGAGATGATTAATGGCACATTGGGTAAAGAGTAGATCAGTCACCTCTAGGTGTGTCAGTTTGCACTCTGTGATTATCAGATGTGACTCAGCACAACACATGTGTTTCCACACCTGCTGGGCAGTAGCTTTTATCTACCTGCATCTTGAATATAAAATCTCTCAGTTAGCATGAATACTGAAGGATACATTCATCACAGAAATCAAAAGTATATCCCCTTTGGAATATTAAGGGTTAGGGAAAGGTAATTGCCACATTCTCAGTTTTAACAGTTTTAAAAGTATACCACATTTTTATTTCTTCCATTTCTACTTGTATTTTTATTCTGTTTATTATTTTGTGTGTTTGGTCTCGACAGTATGTTTAATTGCCATCACCTGCACCAAAACAAATCCCTAGTTCTTTTTGTACATGGTAAATAAAAGGATTCTGATTCTGGTTTTGATTTTTACAGACTGTCAGAGGAGGGAGGAACTGAAACTACTAAACTATAGCGACTAGAAACACGATTCCTACCTATCCAGACACCGATGATGGTGCTCGGCCCAGGCACACCGGAGAAAGCTCAGAATCTATTTTTAGGCTTAATTGGTAACCGATATAGTGGATATATCTTTGAGCTCCAAAACCCCCACCTGACTGTAACTAAGGACTTGACAGTCAGGCCTTCGGCTGAATCAAAAATAGCCTCCTAATCTGAAAAGACCGTCAATCCAATCCTATCTAACAAAGTGCTAATCCTTCCTTTGGGGTCCATGAATCCTCATCTCCAGCTCTATTATAATGAAACACTCTTTGGAGCTTAAAGTGCTATATCACGCTGGCTGAACTTTTAACACTGTATCCACTGCACTACACGGTCTACTCTTGGCTCCTTGTGGTTATCCTGTTACCCGTAGCACACAGACATGACATCATTTGAAAACAGTGAAGTTTATTGTGCTCATGTTTGTTTGTTCATTGGTGTTGTGCTGGTGATAAAGGGCAGATTTTCACAAAGAAATAAAACAGGAAATATAGTACATGATATAATGCATAGGTGTAAATAGCATTTAACAGTAAACAGTAATATAGAAAATATGTGCTCTGCTCTCTCAAGAAATTGAAGCAGGCTGTTGTTGCCAGTCTCTGCATTCCTCAGGTCCAGCAAAAACTCGCTTTATAGAGATGCCTAGTAATTATGAGGGGGTGGGTGGGGGAGAGGCCCTCAACCTTCCTGCACCTCGCAGCCGGAGAGCCGGCCCTGAGCTTCACCGTCAGGGGTCCGCTCCTCAGGCTCACTCTGTAATGGTAGGATGTAAACACTTGCTGCTTCTGAGACAGTTTTTTTATAACAGAATGGATCACCAGATGTCCTTTTTGAACTGCACTTAATTCTGTTAAAAGCCCCATAGAGCCCTAAGAAAAGAGATGAATATGATAAGAGAGGTAGGAAATGATAGGTTTCAGTCTCACAGCCTAAACTCCAAGAGGTTTCTGCGATGAGCACAGCAAGGACATTTGGATTCAGCAGATCTACGAGCCAAACAAGCTCAGCTTCATGCTGACCACTGCCTAATGCAAGTCGACGGCAAGAAGGCGGTGGGTAAGCCCCATAAACCTGTTTTATCAGAACATGGGTCCAGATTGATTCTAAGAAGTGATTCTTAATCAAGTTAACAGAGCACCCCTACAGTAGCACCCTGATGTGTCTTTGCTTTCCCACGTAGCCATGGCGATGACCTTTACCCATTAGGTTGTGTGTAATCACCAAGATATCTGTAAGCCTGCTCTGAGCCCAGCAACATAGGCCCAAGGCGAGACCTTCCAAGGAAGAGCAGACATCCACGTACAGGAGAATCTGTATCCGCCTGGCTACTGTGCTGGATATATATACCCGAAGAATGTGATGGATTAAGGCCTTTCATAATATATCATTACATTTTAATCATGCCTGATTGGAATCTCCCAGACAGCTGAATCTGTAGTGGTATGTAGGGTAGTTCGTGTGTGATCTGTGTGTCCCCTGTGCTGCTTGTGAGTACTGAATGTACTGTCGAGAAACACGGAGAAAATCTCATTCAGGTTCCATGATGCTGACCAGCACAGAGCACCTAGTGTTTAACCCTGGCACTCTCTGGTATCCCCTTCCAGACCTCATCCATCCATCCATC
>JAODKE010000153.1:149040-161582 GCA_026779605.1 Mormyrus hasselquistii
ACATATATATATACACACAATATTCTAATATTATATATATTTATATATATATTATTGTAATAACTGAAATGAGATGTATTGTAATGAGATGTAGTGATTTTTACTGTTGTCTAGGTGTATTCCCACCTGTAGGAGGCGATGGTTGTTACTAAAGGTGCAGAGATGACGCGGCCCAGTGGTGAAGGTGCAATGCAAAACAGTCATTGACCGTATTTGCCGTGGGTGATGCTGTCTGCATGTCGGCCCTGTTGCGCTAAACAAACCAGCTCAAAGTATATTGTGGGTTAAAATATCATATGAATAAATCTACTCATCAGGAACAGAACTTGGTATAGTATCCTCATTATTCAATGTGTCAGACTTTTGTACCTTCTACAACTATAATACTATAATAGTTTAAAATGCATGTGCGACTCAAATCCACAGTTGATTCAGACACTGAGGTGACATCGGCTCCTCAGTGTTACGATGGGGCAAGGTGATGGGACAGAAATGGAGAAACGATCCAGGGAGTGGCTCTAACAAAATGGGTTTATTAATGAAGAACAAAGGGTAACCACAAAATAAATGGTTTCAAAAACAAATGCGAAAAATAAAGAACAAAAGAAACCATAAAACGAACACACGAGGGAACAGAGCAAAAACTGGGAGCAGACTGGGAAGCAAGCAGGTACAGCTACAAACAAGCAGTAACATCTACAATGACAGACCAAAGAAAAGAATGAGGCAGCTAAATCTTAACTAGGGGTAGGTGTGGAACATAACCTAAAACAAACGGCCAGCAAAGGCACGGAACAGCAAGCAACAGGTAGAGTAACTTACAATTAGCAAGTACAGAACTAGGAAAGTGGTAGAACAGGAACAAGCAGACATAGTAAAACAATACTAAACACTAAGGATAAAACAAAACCAAAATATATTAAACAAAATGTAAGGCCTCTTACCAGCCTTGAACTTATGACCGGAGGTGCTCAACCCATAGGCTGTACACACAACCCATTGAGCCACACAGCCTGTCGTTGAAAATAAGAAACTGCTATTAATGCTTTGCCTTGTAAAATAAAAGTTAATGAATGACACAACAGGGAAGGCAGTACAGGAACACACCAGGGACTGATGGGCTACAAGACAGAGAAGGGAAGCAGGATGGCTAGAGACACCTGCTGGCCAAAACAGAACAAGACACATAGAAAAGGGTTGGATGGGCACTAACACTAACATTCAGAAGTCTTTTTAACATGACATTCAAAAGACCTATTTTGGATGTTCCATTTGGGAAGACCATATCTACAGTATAAAAGGCATTTTTGTAAGGCAGAAATGACATTTATATGCTAAAAATTGAGCTTGAATGAGTCCCAGGTATTCCACGTAACACTTACAGTCTCTTCTGCGTCAGAGTTTTCACGAGATGCAAAGCAGTACAACATTACTGAGTTCATTTATTTGTAAGATACTGTATGGTTTCTATTGTGTTTGATTAGTGTGTTAAAGAGATTTGTCATCCAAGAATGCAAATTCTGTTGACATTTGCTTTCTAGATGTGCTCATTTTTGATGCTAACATCAAAGGAGAGGATTTGATTTACCTCCATATCTCTGGTAATTTGGAGAAATCACACATGTTTCTTGTCTTGTTCAAATTGGCAAAAAAAATCAATTAACAACCTACCTGTACATGCAAAACTACCCTAGGTAAAACTGATCCTGCCCAAAAAGGGATATTGGAATTTCAACTGTTACAAAAGTAAGATTAATATATTAGGTCTACTATTTTAGAAATGTTGATACTATTAAGTGTTTTCTAAGCAAACATTCCACTGAAGTGAACGTTCTGGAACTTTGGAGCAGTAAAATTTCTCTGCACGTTTATATCATTATATGGGGTAATAAACCTGAAGTGGCTCTGGTAGCAGATTTGGTAACACTTACTTTGAGGGGGCACAAATACTTAGTAGTAGCTCAGTTACTACTGAAGTACAAACCATGAACAACTATAGTAGCTACTTGAGATAAAAGACTCATCATGATTCATTAATGATGAATAAACATGAGATCAGTGTTTCACGTGTTATTCATTATTTGTTCCATCAGTAGTTCACAAACGTTTACAGCAGGGGTACGCAGCCCTGACACTGGAATGCCGCTATCCAGCGAGTTTCATATCCTACCTGATGAATTAATATCTGCCTGAGATCATGTGGTTCATCAGAGACCAGGTAGGATAGAAAACTTGCAGCGCTCCAGGGTCGGGGTTCCTTACCCTTGGTTTATAGAATTGACAGATATAGTAACAAATATAGTAATTGCTTAAGATAAAAGATGTGTGACAATTCATTAATGATGAATGAACATCAGATTGGTATGTAATTGAGACTAAGCTTGTAGTTAATTAATACACAAGTAATAGCATAATGCTGCATTATTTGTGTAGTGTTAGAGAAAGCAGATTAGATGGTATGGTGCCTATTGGGTAAAACATTACATTGGAGTTTAAATAACGTACTCAGCTTCCAGAAATATATAGCTACAAGTAAAAGATATGCAAGTATGCAATTTCCCAATTAAAAATATTGTTAAGTACACCTACTCTACATTTACCCGCTGTCTTATTTAGTCATTTTTAACAAGAATTAATGAATAATTGGATGCACCATTATGTTCTTGATTGAATTAATGAAGCTCGTGAAATAACAAGCAACTCATGGATCAAACAAATTTTTACATCAAATAAACACATATATAAATATATAATGGTGAATCATTTATATTTGTGGCTTACTTGTTTTTTATGTAAAACAGTGTTTTGGAAATTGTGGCACCACCTGCTGGTGTGCTGGTGCTAAGACACTTGCTGTATGTGGGTTTTGTGAAGTCTTTTGTGTCCACATTTTCAATACATTTTTTGATACTGTCATGTGTTACAAAGGACTTAAAGACACCCTGTCGGCAAACAAAAATGGATTTTATTTAATTGAATGCAAAGACTAATTAGGGGCATCAAGCAACATCTGTGGGTCAGGGAGGAGACAGGTGGGTCAGGCAGAGCTTCTAAGCTCTTTATTTAAAAAAAAAAAAAAAAAAAAAAATTCTTCCCAACAGAGTGTTAGATCGCGGGGACTCATAGCCTTGGTTCGACTGAGCTAGTATCGAGGAAATTTATAGCAGAGTCTTAAGCACTTATGTAAGTCGCTCTGGCTAAGGGCGTCTGCCAAATGCTGTAAATGTAAATGTAAATAACCTAACAGATACATTATTTTTACGTTTTTCTAAAGCAACCAAAAACTCCCCCTATGTAATCTCAGGCTAAACTGAATTTAAAATCATTAAAATTAATTTAAGTATGTCTACAGTTAGCACTTCGGACTCAGTCCATACCTGAGAACACAATAACTGTCCATCCATCCATCCATCCATTTGTCCCTTTCAGGGTTATGGGGGTGCTGGAGTCTGTCCCAGGTAGCACAGAGCATAAGGCTGGGGTCCAATTTGGATGGGATGCCAGTCCTTCTCAGGAAAGGCACATACACACACGCACACGCACACACACACAAGTTGGTCTTCCTATCTAAATGGGGACCGTCCATTCGTTTCTATGGGAAAAATCCCAATCACAACACCCTTAACCCCTACCCATCCCTAACCTTAACCATACTGTAAGTAACCAACCAAAATACAAGACTTTTGGCATTTTTTGATTGCATTCACAGATTTTTATAAAACTGAGGTTATCCAAATGGGGACCTCAAAAGATGTCCAGACTAGGGGAACATGTAAGCTCCATTGACTGTAGCACATAGGGAGTGCGGGTGGCATCTGAGCCCCAGAGACTCGGGAAACATTAGTACTCACATTGTACTCTTGTTTGTATACATGCATTGCTGTGCTACAGTAACAGGAGGCACTGAGTTTAAAAACGTCTAGCTTTTGAATTGTTATACAACTAACATCCCAGCTAACAAAATGACGTAATTTCACCGTCATCTGAACGTCGACAAATGTCATGAAAACGTTTATAATTGACGTCATTTGGACGTTATTTTGTAGGGTCCTCGTACAGGACAGACGACGTTATTTCCGACGTCCTCACCTTGTCTTTACAACGTTACCATGCCATTTCAGAAGCAGCTATACTGTACAACGTTGTTTTTTTGTCTTTTGTAGGACATTTACGTATAGATCATACATAAATTCCTAAGCTAGAAAGACTAATTTAAAACATCTTATTAAAAAACACACTTCATTAAAAAAAATTATATAAACAGCACTTTTATATCAAAAACTTTAATAGCATTACAATGTTGTTATTAAATGTTAAAGTCAACATTAACCAGTAAATTCACCCGCTTCAGGTCCCTGCTCCATTTCCCGTGTATCTCTCACTGCAGCATCATCCTAGGAGAACACAGAAGAAATAGCTACAGAAGACCATACAGTAGTTTACCTCTAAAACTGAATACATTCGTTAGATAACCTTGTATGGTATGAGTGGGATAGGTGTTATGAACCATGCATGCAAGAACACACACATATGTCTTAATGACATTTATGTAACTAAAAAAGTTAGATAAATAAACACTTACATTGGGGGGGAGCAGGTAGTGCAGCTCCATGCTCTTTTTCTGTGACAGTATCATCATATAAATAAAATTATACAAATGTGATTCATTTTCAATATGAAAGTATTTTTAAAAATACAAATTCTAGTACCTTGTGAACTTCCCCTCTCCAAAGAAGAACTCGTGGTACCTAGTTGGATATCTGCAAGAAAAAGTTTTACTAATTAGAAAATAACAGCCTTATGCTCTTCAATCAAAACTTTGCAGTGACTTTGGAATTTCTTTTGACAAGCTAATCAGAGTTACGCAGGGTATGTTACACTGGGTTCCATATTAAGGGTATATTGGCTGCAATATTTAGTGCAATGTTTATGCATGCTCTGAAATTTTGTAAGTGAATGTTGGAATTTCCACGGCCAATAGCAATATAGCTCCTATAAATGTCAGAGACAAAAGAACACCAAAAATAAACAAAATGTAGAAAAAAGTTGACAATAATATGAAAAGTAAAGAAGCTAAATGGTCATCACTTGCGAATTTCACTTTGAAACTGCTTAAACTAAAAACAGCAAATTTATAGAAAACTGACAATGATGCATCTTCTTCATAGTTTACATTTTACTGTCCTTTTCCTTGTATCTGTCCTTTTTCATGTCTTACCCCAGTTACTTTTTCCAGCCAAGATGATGGTATTACATCAACTGAATTTTCCCTCAGAAAGTAAACTGCAAAACGTTGATCAACCTAAAATTAAAAAATGCATCTAACAACCTTTCAGTGATAGAATTGTTTGCTAAAAGCAATTAAAGCACATTTGCCAAAATTCAGAGATTATGCAGAATGGCAAGCACAACTCTAGATCCATGATTCTCTTCAATAATGATTGTCCTCTGTTCTAAGCAATCCTCAGATACAATTTTCATTCGTGCGTTTCTCACATGCGCTCCGTACGCTCCAATCAAACGAGAGTCACAAGGGCTGAGAAATAACGGCTCGACCTGTTCATAGACTCTACACTGGAGCATTCTTCCACTGTTCCTCCTCTCAGAAACAACTGAAACCACTTCACAAGAAGATGTTTCTTTTAGTATGAATGTGTTGTTGGGATACTTTATACCAACTGCATCTTCCCTAGTTTGTCTGCTTTGGTTTGAATTAAAACTCAGCTCTCCTCAATTCTTTTCACGACTTGAGTAAGAGGACGTCTTCCACAGCGAATTAGTTTTTTAAGCTCCTATAGATAGCTTTCAAAACGAAAGGCACTGCAACTATCCAAACATCCAAATTCTCGTGCATCTTCCATGATGTGAATCAAAGAGTGGACATTGTACGCCAAGAAGCCTTCCCCATATAAAAATCGCCCTTGTTCCGCAAAAAACACAAGTAATTCCTACACATACGAACTGTAGCGGAGACAAGCATTCATAGAGCTACGCTAAAAGCCACAGTCCGCCAGAGCTGCAGGTAACGTTTCGTTCGGCAGGCTTCCGACTTTGGTCTGCCAGGTAACGTTTTATTCACAATGTATGGCGGGCGTTCGATTTTCCTCCGCCACCTAACGTTTCATGCAGAACATTAGGCAGAGGCTTTGGGGATGTTGTGAATGTTACAGACAGGTCATATTTTACAAATACGTTCTTCAGGCGTCTAATTTTGATCCTATACCAGGCGAACCAAAATCGGACGTCTGCATAAGGTTGTGAATGAAACGTTACCTGGCGGACCAAAATCGGACGTCCAAAAACGTCACGGTGACGTCGCTTGTTAGCTGGGATTCACTGTCATGTAGTGTTTTTGGATTAGATAAATGTATGATTGTACTTAATAATATAACAAAGTAGACAAATCCTTACATAACAGATAAACACCTTCGCATTTTTGCCAGCTGCAGAAAAAAATAACAGATGCGATCAAGTTTCTGGTTATTTTCTTTGTGTACAAAGTTACCATTAAAGGAAAAAAATTAAAAATCAAAGCACAACATCTATACTGAAAAATTACTGAAAAAATGTTTTGAACATTATTATAAGGGTTATTTACTGTCATAACCTATTTGATTATATTTCTATACAATGTATTCTAGCTATATTCGTCACTGGAAAAGTCATGCATTAATCTCCATGTGTTACCAGTTTCTGTCATGATCTGCTAGTCCGATATCCTCCTGTTTGCCCCGCCCCCTCGTTACCTCGTGTTACTCCCAGATTGTGATCACCTGTTGCCTGTTATTTTCGGCTTGTTCTGTGTATTTAGTCCGTGTCTGAGTTCGTTTTCGAAAGATCAGTCATTGATGTTCGTCGCCGTCTGTCCTGTTCGTTTGAATAAACCCTTGTCTCTGGACCTTCGCCTGCCTGCCTGACGGACCGCGATCCTTACAGTTGCTATGAATGAACTGTAAAATAGACTCTTTAAAAATATATCAATCTGGAGTAAACCAGACTCAAATAAAAACTGAAATGAATTTTAGTGACATGGAAAAAGAAATGGTGCCAAAAATCACATATTACTCAAAAATGACCTGGGATTCTTTCTCTGATAATAATGATATTCTTATTATTTTCATGGCTTTGGAACAATCGATAAACGAATGCATTACTGACCACGACCCATTAGAATAATCAGATAGATGTCAGACAGGATTGACCTTATACCTTACATAAGCTGACATTTGCTGCATAATTTACTTGTGTAATTCATCAGAAAATATGACCTCCCTCAATTGTTAAGTGCTTTTCCTGCTATACAGCTGATTTGTGTTACCCGTTTCACCTGCCCTGCTTTAAAAACGACCTTCTTCTTACATAACTAAAGTCATTGCTGTGGAAATTTTCCAGATACTTACTCAGACCGTGCTGCCTCATGTCAGCAAAATCTGGGCCATGAGTCATGTGTTGTGAAGTATAGTCTGCATAATTATTTTGTTTAATGAATGATATTAATCTACTTATCATACCTTTATCAGAGCCTTTCATTAAATGGTGGAAATGAAAGCAGTTTAACCTCTAGATATATAGAAACCTTTTGAACAGTATGTGTAGGGAAAGAAAAGGAGTCAAAACAAATGTGTCAAAATAATTTACTGGTGTCTAATTGATGCAATAAAACAAAATATGGTTTAATTCAGGGAAAGTATTTTAAACAATTAAAACGCAATACTTTCAGGGACACACAAGTACAAAACCCAAAATAGCATACAAGAGGTGAAGCGTTTAATGAATCATCACATTTCCATGTAACACCAAAAAAGTGTGGCAGTTCAAAAAATGTCTATCGATTCATTTTCAATAGCTGTTTGTCCTATATAGGGTTGTGGGGGTCTGGAGCCCATGGTGGAGTCTGTGGATGTATGAAAGGGAATAACAGTCATCAAGCAACTTAAATTTACTTACCCACCGATATTCCTTGTTGGTTTGTGGTCAATGCTGGATATACTGTAAAGGAATGAGCCAAAAATTCTATTTCAAAATAACATGATTTGTAAATACTGTCCCTATTAATGAAAGCTAATTCTGTGTATATATTATGAATAAGAACGTACTTTCTTGTTTGGGTTTATTTTATTGTGGCAAAAGAACATATCAGTGCAGTCATGCAATTAGGTATTTTTGGCAAATCTGAGGATTAGAGTTGGAGTATTGAAAAATAAAATGCTGTGTCCCACTTTTATGGAATGCGAAAATGTCACCATCATTGACCGGGGGAGGGTGTCCCGTTAGTGGTTGGTGTGGGGGGGTCACCTTCAGTGGGGGTGCAACCTTCAGTAGAGTTGCTCATTTCTTCAGATTGAAAGTGGCTGTGCTAGTAAGGACTGATATTTTGATTGTGTGTGTGTGTGTGTGTATGTGTGTGAGTGTGTGTGTGTGCGCGAGTGTGTGTGTATGTCTGCGAGTGTGTGTGTATGTGTGTGTGTGCGAGTGTGTATGTGTGTGTGTGTGTGCGAGTGTGTGTGTATGTGCAAGTGTGTGTGTGTGTATGTGTGCTTCCTGAGATGAATTGACATCCTGTGCAGATCAGTGTTTGAACTGGGGGGGTCTGGAGGATCCTGGATACCACATAAGAGTTATACGCTATCTAAAGTCACGACACATCTACTAAAAATAATTCATTTTTCAACAAGATAACCAGAATCACATCTTAGGTTATGTAGTAAGTATTATTTCATAAACAAGGAAAGAGACGGAGTGCTGTGACAGAGGACGTGGCCCCCACAATCCCACAACCTAAATCCCATAGACCTGGTTTGGGAGGACGTGGGTCGAGGAGGCATTCCAGGTGGGCTATATCTGCAAGCTGGTTGAAAGAAAGTCAAGAGTCTGCAGTGCTGTGATCAAAAAAACGGAGTCATTTTGATCAGTCTAAAATTTGAGAATATTTTGAGACATTGAACACTTGGCCAATTCAATATTTGATATGTCTATTGCCTTGAGGCCTTTTACTATAAGGCGAATAACAGCTAAAACAGAGACAAATGCACTAAAACAGATTATTGACTGCAGGTTACAGTAGTTCACAGAACTCAGATAGCTGAACAGCTAATTTATTTTAATGAAAAACATACCCTTACGAAAAAGAAGTATATTTAAGTGTACTCTAAGTATAATTTTTCTAAACTAAAAAAATGAGTAGTATACTCTCAGTAAACTTCTTATGTACTTAACAGAGATATATTAAACAAAGTCTGACTTAAGTATACCTGCCTTAAACCGACATGTATTTTATCATTAACGTTGGCATTCAAAACAATATTTTGAGTGACTAAGAGAAAAATTTTATTAATGTAATCTACATGTAGTCTATCACTACTGTGCTGTTTGTAGCAATTTCAGGTATAAAAATACAAATAACTAATATTACTAAATAAATACACTTAAAATATATACTTAATAAACTAAAAGTGGGCCAATTTAGTCCCAAAAAGAATATTTAATAACACAAACTTTAAATGTACTTTTTTTGGTAAGAGAAGACATGGGAAAACTCATAATAAGACTTTGATGGAATTTAACATGGAAGTGAATCAGATTTTACAATGAATACATTTTTACATTATAACAGTTATAATGGTGAATCATATTATCTAAAATGCTAATGAGTAGTGTCAGCTATGATTCAGGTCTGATGTTCAGCATTGTGATAGGAGAGATTTCAATGGCATGTTAATTAACAGATCTTTAGAACATAAGAAATATATAAACGAGAGGAGGCCATTCGGCCCATCAAGCTCGCTTGGGAGAAGAGAAGAGACGAAAAGAGAAGAAAAGAGAAGAGAAGAAAAGAGAAGAGACGAAAAGAGAAGAAAAGAGAAGAGAAGAAAAGAGAAGAGTTCCAGAGAGGCCAAAGAGCCAGTCACCAAATTGCAGGTGCATTCTTCACAAAAGCAGTAAAAGGTCTTAAAAATCATGGCAACATATATCATATGTGCACAAACCCCCTTGGTTTCAGAGAAGCATGTGAAGTAGCCACCTCCCCAAAGGATTTCCTTCGGTTCAAAATCCCACATGCCCACGGGAGTCACATGGCAGCATGAGAGATCAAAGTTGTTCTGAGGACAAAGTCTGCCCCTAGTCCCTATTACATCCCTGATATGGATATATGTTTAGCTGCTTCCATTTTTTTTGTCTGCCTCTTGTACATCATGGGTATGTGGGTAGTTTGAGCGACCTTCAGTGTTGGTGTTATTTTTGCAGTGTCAACCTCTTGCATTTCTGTGAAGGGCATGCGTACTAAAATTATGGGTACATCGAAGAGGCAACGGCAAATATGATAAAAATCAAACACTTCTGTTTTTCTGGAAAGTCTCACAGTAAGTGTAAAATTGTGCCGCAGCCAAAATAAACATCAAACTTGAAAAACTAGAAGATAACATGGCCGATGGAGAGTATTTAAGGAGAAAGGCACCACCGATTGCTGTACAGAGGCAAACATGGCCAAGCTACTGGGTTTTGCCGGTAAGTAGCTATAAGTAGGTTTTCTCTCAGCTTTCCAACATTTCCAACGTTTTGCAGTTACTTCCTACACCTTTTATATACTCATTACATAAACATGTAAAAAATGGTAAAAAATATGGATGTACTATAACCTTTAAGTAAAAGACCAAGCTTAATAGAACTGTTTGACTAATTCAGCCAACACAGTGAATCCTTTGTATTTCTTTTTACAGCACTGGCTCTCCTGCTGCAGGTGCAGCTAGGTAAGACTTGCATTCTCTGATGTGCTCCTGGTGCAATGAACACCATATCTGACGCAGTACATCACTGACTGTGATAGAAACATTTATTTTTGATTGCAGGACTTGTTTACTTTTGAGCATAAAATTATGACCACAGAAACTATAACAGAAATCCTCACCTTCTCTCCCTCACCACCTGGCCTCAGGATCTTCCTACATACTGTCCTGTTACTTCACCAACTGGGCACAGTACAGACCGGGAGCTGGCAAGGTCTTCCCCAACCAAGTAGACCCATGTCTCTGTGACCACCTGATCTACGCCTTTGCCAACATGAAGGACAACGAGATTGCCCCGTACGAGTGGGATGATGTGAAGCTCTACAATGAGTTTGCGGCCCTGAAGAACAAGTGAGTGCCACTGGAGAAAAATCATGAAATATGAGAACTTAAAAGCAGCATTGTGGAATTCTGCATGCAGCAGAATTCATAAGTCGTGTATTAGTAACTGACTACAAGATTGACCTTGTTGAAGAGAGGTTGTGTGATGTCTTGTGAATCACTCTATGACTCAATGTCTTCTTGTATTGTCAACAGGAACAGCCAACTGAAGAACCTCTTGGCTATTGGTGGCTGGAACTTCGGGACGGCAAAGTAATTTTGAGCACCACTGACAATCTTTCTCCCACAAGCTGATTAATGAGTATGACTCCCCCCCCTTGGCAAACTAACCCTCTTCCCCCCATACAGGTTCCATGCCATGGTGGCCAGTGCTGCTAACCGCCAGACCTTCATCAACTCTGTGATTGTATTCCTGAGGCAGTACGAATTTGACGGCATTGACATTGACTGGGAGTACCCCGGATCCAGAGGTAGCCCTCCTGAGGACAAGGGTCTCTTCACCACTCTGGTCCAGGTATGACAGTCGGCTCAAACATGGAGCTACAGACATTAACATAGCAATGGAAAACACGTATTCACCTTCTTTATAAGGTCAGGAAGATATGATGTTCAGATTGCTCATGAACCTACTGATAACATCCCATTGACCACCTTGTCCCTGTCAGGAAATGTTGGCTGCCTTTGAGGCTGAAGGTCAGAAGACCAACCGCCCCCGTCTCATGTTGACTGCTGCTGTGTCTGCTGGCAAGAGCACCATCGACAGCGGATACGAGATCGCCGAGATTGGAAAGTGAGTTCTCTCTGAAGGTACTAAAATCACTTGGCGGTCAGCTGATTTTCTCACAAACCTTTGCGCTCTTAATTATTTCACAGGGTTCTGGACTACTTCCATGTCATGACCTATGACTTCCATGGATCATGGGAGCAACAAACTGGTGAGAACAGCCCCCTGTACAAGGGACCTGCTGACCAAGGTGCTTACATCTACTTCAACATGGTAAGTGCCCATTTAGCTGAGTTTATGAAGACTTCTTCCAGTATTTCATACCAGTGACACATGTAAATTGAAGTAAGAAAATACATCTGCATTTGTCACATTAAGCACTGTCTATAATTACAGGACTATGCCATGAACTACTGGAAGAGCCAGGGTGCCCCTGCTTCCAAGCTTCTGGTTGGCTTCGCCACCTATGGCCACACCTTCAGGCTGACAAGCTCTCAAACTGGAGTTGGTGCCCCTGCTAGCGGCCCTGGACCTGCTGGACCCTACAGCAGACAGAGTGGTTTCCTGGCCTATTATGAGGTATGACTGATCGCTCAATAGTGTTGTTCCCCTTCATCACGAGGCACTGGCTGTAACCCTACTGCTGTTTACGTTTGACTCTCCCCAGATCTGCACCTTCCTGAAGCAGGGAG
>JAODKE010000153.1:161682-194665 GCA_026779605.1 Mormyrus hasselquistii
ACATTGGCAATTGCATAACACATTATATATTGTCTACTGCGATTATTTTATAAAGCTATGATTCTCTGTGCACCAGTTGGGGCTTCGAATCTCTCCCTGCAAGTGGTTTCTCCCCTCTTTGCTCCGCTGTCTGCCTCTCCAAGGTCCGAGCTTTTCTTCAGGGTCTACGGAACTAACGGAACTAGCAGGCAGCTATCACTAAGCGAGGTCATACAGTATTCAAAACAATCTCTTCTTGCCTAAGGCCTAAGACATAACAGACCCAATATGCCTCCCCTCCCAGGCCTACCAATGTCCAATTCCACTACCACACCAGCTGGTGCATTTACTATTCACAATGCTCTTGTTACTTCAAATCAACTGGCTATACCAGGTAAAATTAACCTAGTAATTAACTAAGACATTTTACTACTAATAGTGCTACTACCACTATTTTTATTACCATTATTAGATGCCGTTAAGTCAATGTCAGATCCTGGAAATATGATGATGATATGAATGATATAGAAGGCATTTCTCCAAAATGTTCTGTCTTCAGTCTATGTCCTGTTGTCTTCAGTCTATGTCCTGTTGATTCACATATTCATTGTTGTAATGACACTTGTTTGTTGGATCTCGTCTGCCTGTACAGTAACAGGCGAGCCAAAATGACAGGAGAGAGTTTTGAAAACACACTTTTACACAGAAGCCTCTCAGCGAGCACAGTGCATGCCGCATTCGGTCTGTAACCAGCTTCAGCCTATTAAGGACCATATAAGCCTGATTAAGGTAGGGTTGGAACAAAAACATTCTGGCAGGTGGGGCGCCAGGAACAGGATTGATAACCACTGGCTTAAGAGATCCATAAGGATATCTTTCCCATATAAACAGCACAGTTATAGGTCAATGGCTAAATATTAATTTCACCGATAAGACTTTTTTTGAGGGGGCACAAATAATATAATTATGTAATAATAATGTAATTACTTAATGTATTAATTAACTAGTGTTAGTTACATACTGAATCTATGTTTCACCATCATTAAACAATCATAGTCATTCAAGTGTTTCATGCAATTACTATATTTATTCATAATTTGTACTTGAGTAGTTACTAAGTTACTTGTGCCGCCTCAAGTAAAGTGTTACCATTTCATCTTTACCTTTATACTACAGATAATTAAACTAAAACACATAGATACATTTCACAGACACATTAACGTATGAGGGAGCATCCTGTAACAGCCATGCAAATTAACTGAGGAACTGAGCAGAAACGCAACCTTATTAGGAAAAGGTGTTCACTTTCTAGGGAACTGGTACGGATAAAACTGACATAACAAGCAACCACAAAATAAAGGTCTCTTCTCAAATAAACTCAAGCTCAAATAAACTCAAACTCAAATAAAATCAAGATCGGACACCCTGCCGCTCAGGCCAGCTCTGGGCTTCTGCCCAAGTTTGATGGAGGCCGAGATGAAACAGGCTTCATAGCCCCATGCGTGAATGACTCACGGCCCTGAAAGTGACAGCTCACCACATGCCCAGCATCATGACGCTTCCACCGCACAAGCAGGCTGCCGCAAACAAACTGTTTGCAAAAATAAATGAGCTGTGTGAAGAAAATATTGTGGACATAAGAATTTAACATGACGTTTAAAAAACCAGCGATCAGTGATTTGAGCTCTAGTTGCACTCAGTTAGAGCAACTCAAAGTCAACTTATCATGCACGTGCACAATGAAGTGAGGTACATCTGCGCTGCTATCTCTGTCATTAGGGAGGTCAGTAACCACTTCAAAGTACTTTACATTTAAACCTGGAGAGCAATCAGCCAGAGATACTTGGTTTTCTATCTCTAAACTCCACTTTAGATATTAAGAAGTAGAGGAATGTGAATATGAAAATACAGTTACAGACATTTTTTTTCTCAGGTTGCAAATCTTTGTTCTGAATGTTATTTCTATGTTGGTCAGCAACAAGTATCAAGACTTTCACCAGACAAAGACTTAAATTGCACCAGGGCTACGCAGAGATTTTTTTGAGGACCAGGTGCTTGATGGTAAAAGTTGTCGATCGGTAAAAAAAAGGGCACTCATTGCCTTTAAAGGACACTTTTAATATTTCAGGGCAAATGGGCCAGGTGCTCATGTACCCCCAACATCCCACCTTGTACTGTAGGTGCCTGAACCACTGGAAAAGTACATTATGTCAACAATATCATTTAAAAGGGTTAAACTGATAAGAACACACTTAGACTTTGATAATATATGTTCAGTTGGCAATTCATAATAGTTTAAATACAAAGAAGTAGACTGATTCAAATAAATTGGTTTTTTAACATGCTGATTTTGTATCAATACCAATGGATTTGTCTTTAAAACCTGTGACATGAGGCTTTTAATTAATGGCAATGAACCTTCAAAAATGTTTGATGAATGTTTGCATTTTAATATGTCACCCTCTAGTGAGGTAAACGACATCTCACGTGTTCTTGCTGCTCTAAGTCCTGTTTTCGATACTTGTGTTACAAGTGTATTACTACTGAATATGGGTAGATATATTTCACTGCAGCTCTCTTCAATATGAAACGACTTAAAGTAGATGCTTTTATTTTTTTTAATATAAATAATGTTTGAAAACCCACATATACTCTTAAAATGAGGATATTTTGAGCCGAAGGACATGCCAAGTTCATAGGTATCAAAGACTTGGATAATCGAAATGTCGAGTGCATCAGATCTTAGCGGAAAAATGTACAATATGACTCACACTCAACTAGCAAGAATAAATATCAAAAGTGGGAAGCAAGCTTGATAAGAGAGATTAAACCAGAGATGGGGAGAATATAAGGAGAAACGCACCACCGTTGGCTGTACAGCAGTGAACATGGCCAAGCTACTGGGTTTCGTCTGTAAGTAGGATCTGTCACACCTTTTCAAATCTTTTTCAGTATGTTGCTGCCACATCATGAAAAAATTAGCTTATTTTTTTTATCAGACGGTCTGATTAACTCTCTGTTTCACCCCCATCAGCTCTGGCTCTCCTGCTGCATGTGCAGCTGGGTAAGTCTTCCTTCTTCTGTTACATATTTGCTGGGTGATCATACTGGTTAACATACCACCAGTTGCTATATACTAGTAATTAATATAGAATTGCTTTGGTTATATATTCTTGTCCTATGAAGAAATTCCACTAATATTAATTATTCATCATAATGATTTCATTATCGATTCAATGACTAGAGTAAAACACACACTACTATATGAGCTAAAGGCTAAAAACAGTACAATATAGTTTATAATGGCATTTCGCTAAACTGAAGAATATTATTAGAAAAGCAGCTGGAAAAATCATGCTTCCAGTTAAAGAACCTCTGAGAGATTACTGTACAAAGTCATGTACAAAGTGAATAACAGTTGAAGAAAAATCACAGGACAGTTATTCTGTTTCCTGCAATAAAAATGAAATGGTAACATACATCTTCACCTCAATCTGGCAGGATCATCATACATCCTGTCCTGTTACTTCACCAACTGGGCACAGTACAGACCGGGAGCTGGGAAGTACTTCCCCACCAATGTGGACCCATGTCTCTGTGACCACCTGATTTACGCCTTTGCCAATATGAACAACAATGAGATTGCGACCTATGAATGGGATGATGTGAAGCTATACAAGGAATTCGCAGCCCTGAAAAACCAGTAAGGGCTGAACTGAACAGCATTGCTAAAACAAAAAAAATGAATTATACAGTATATCCTAGAGAGGGGAGAAGTATAGGACAGTATGTGCCAGACTGTTTTTAAGCATAAGGAACCCTGTAGTTTGCACATATTATGAATTAATCACAATCATTGACTTGATGTCTTTTTGCATCTCCAACAGGAACAGCAACTTGAAGATCCTCTTGGCTATTGGTGGCTGGAACTTTGGGACAGCAAAGTAATTCTGGGCCTCAGTGGCATCCTGTCTCTTACAATCTGATTGGTCAGTAGGTGACACCCCCACTCAATGAATATGACCCTTTTGTGCCTCTCACTCAGATTCACCACCATGGTGTCCAGCGCTGCTAACCGCCAGACCTTCATCAACTCTGTGATCCAGTTCCTGAGGGAATACAACTTTGATGGTCTGGACATCGACTGGGAGTACCCCGGATCCAGAGGAAGCCCTCCTCAGGACAAGGAGCTCTTCACCACACTGACCCAGGTAAGACAAAACACTGAAACATGGAGTTCCAGGTCTATGGAAACTTAAAAATGACTGTTTTCACTTAATGTATAAGCAATAACATGTGAGAGATATTTCAAATCAATGCAGACACATCACTGGCAAACTCTCAAGAAAGTTCCATGACATGATCCCTACATTCTTAAAATACAGGGTGGTCATTAGATGTCATTCAAAAACTTACAAAACAAACTTGACTTTCTAAATAGTGACTTCTTGAATATTACACATTTGAGCCTCGGTAAGATTTTGCAGTAGCCTATTGGCTATTTGACCCTAAGTTTAAACCCTAAACCCCCCCTATTCAAATTTGGCCCTCAATTCCAAATCCAGGCCTTGTTTTCAAGTCTCCCAGGTAGTTAGCTTAATAATTTCTGGCTCTAATTGGCCCGAGGCTTCACAACTGGCTCTCAGGTAAAGGAAAGCTGGAAAAGCAGCAGTGCTCGGCCCATGAGGACAGTGATTTGAATAGCCCTGCCTTAAACCTTAAACCCTTTCTCAGGAAATGATGGCTGCCTTTGAGGCTGAAGGTCAGAAGACCAACCGCCCACGTCTCATACTGACTGCTGCTGTGGCTGCTGGCAAGAGCACCATCGACACTGGATACCAAATTGCCCAGCTTGGCCAGTATGTACCTGCTGTAGGCCATCCTATTAGTCAGATGTCACATGGCTGGCTTGTCAGAATTTAGTTCACATGTTATTTTTTACAGGACCTTGGACTACTTCCATGTCATGACCTATGACTTCCATGGATCATGGGAGCAACAAACTGGTGAGAACAGCCCCCTGTTCAATGGACCTGCTGACCAAGGCTCTTACATCTACTTCAATGTGGTAAGTGTCATTTTAGCCGAGTTTATCAAGACTTCCTCTGGGATTTTAAACCAGTGACACATGTAAAATGAAGTAAGAAAATACAGCTACAGACGTCTCATTACACAATATCTTTATAGGACTATGCCATGAACTACTGGAAGAGCCAGGGTGCCCCTGCTTCCAAGCTTCTGGTTGGCTTCCCCACCTATGGCCACACCTTCAGGCTGACAAGCTCTCAAACTGGAGTTGGTGCACCAGCTAGCGGCCCTGGACCTGCTGGACCCTTCAGCAGACAGAGTGGTTTCCTGGCCTATTATGAGGTATGACTGATCACTCAATAGTGTTGTTCTCCTTCCTCACGAGGCACTGGCTGTAACCCTACTGCTGTTTACGTTTGACTCTCCCCAGATCTGCACCTTCCTGAAGCAGGGAGCCACTGAGGCCTGGGATGCACCCCAGGAGGTCCCATATGCCTACAACACCCAGAACATCTGGGTTGGCTATGACAACGTGAAGAGCTTCAACATCAAGGTTGGTGTCTAAAATGCCTCTATATATAGGATTTTGCTAAAGAGATGAGAGGGAACACAACTCCATTCCTTTTAATTTCATTCTATCCAGGTTGACTGGCTAAAGCAGAACCAGTTTGGGGGTGCCATGGTGTGGACTATTGATCTGGATGACTTCAGTGGCACTTTCTGCAGCCAGGGCCAATACCCTCTGATTAACACCCTGAAGAGTGGCCTTGGCACAGGACAGAGTAACTGTCTCATTTTTTCCTATTTACTCATGCTGTAGGTGTTCAGAATCTTAGTTCTACATAGTTCTACAGAGAGGTAAGGTACTGAAGGCATTGGTACATCATCCACGCTGACCTTTCTCATTTTCTACCCTCAGGCTGCTCTGCCCAGCAGAATCCTCTGCCCCCTGTTACCCAGGCCCCAGCCACACAGGCCCCTCCCTCACAGGGTGGCAGTGGCAGCAGCGGCGGCGGCAGTGGCTTCTGTGCTGGGAAGGCCAACGGACTCTACCCTAACCCCACCAACAAGAACGAGTATTATGACTGCAGCCAAGGCGAGACCTATGTCCAGCACTGTGCTGCCGGACTGGTCTTTGACTCCAGCTGCTCCTGCTGCAACTGGCCTTAAGCTTGAGTTCCACTCCTCCCTAGATACTCAATTCTGCGTATGTGTCTTTGGCTCCTGTCCAAAGTGTGGATCTAAAATTTAAAATCTAACAAAAATGAATTCATTTCAAGAAAGTTGTTTGTTGAATGTTTCATTGTAAGTGTAACTGTGAGTTACTGTCTTACATGATTGAAATGATAATGTCGTTGGATTCGAGCAAACAGCAGCAATACATACAGCCGGTCAAATGAGGGATCAGAGCTACATTAGTGCTTAATAAAAACACTGAAAGGCAAAAAAAATCTCAGAGCTGAAACCTTTGTCTGGTATCTATCATTGTTATCCAGTACATCAGCCCACTAAAGAAAAACACATACTGTACAACACCCACCCACCTTAAATCTACGACAGATATTAATATTAAATACTAATAATGTACCAATGTAATACTCAAAATGTCAGTGTAATACTAAAAAATTAAGTGTAATATTTGCTATTCTGCATAACAAGACACATCTCATGGGTTCAATGTCTGATTTAACCAGTGAGACAGATCCTTCTGACATTTTAACTTCAGAAAATTTAAAACTCCACCAAGTGTAGTGACATTTGGTCAGTTCCATCCATCCATCCATCCATCCATCATCATAACCATTTAATTCCAACAGGGGTCGCAGGCAGACAGGAGCCTATCCGGGGAACTCATCCCAGTTATGATCTTAAAATATTTGACCACCATAAAACTTATATGACTTATTCATCATTTATTAATGGAGACTTATTTATCATACTCTTATTTTTAATAATTCAAATAAAGTATATCTTTACTGAAATAAACATCAGGTAAATGATATACACAAAGTTAAGTGCCGATATGTAATGGTCCAGTTTGGATGCAATTTGGGCTCAGTGTTTGGATCTACCAGGCCAGTCTAGCATTTCCCCCCCCTCCTTCTGGTTCAACTCACTACCAGGTGGTGATCAGTTGACGGCTTGGCTCCTCTCTTCACCTGAGTATCCAAGAGAGACGGTCACAGACCTGATGATACAACTACAAAATCAATCAATGATCTCTGGTCTAAGGTATCCTGGTGCCAAATGCCTTATGAACAGTCTTATGTTAAAACATGGTGTTCGATATGCTGTGAACTATAGCTAGCACAGAAGTCCAATAACAGTGCACCACGAGGGTTCAGATTGGGCTGGCCGTCCCTCCTAATCACACCCCTCCAAATTTTATTGTTATTACACAAATGAGCCCCCCAGTAGAACAATGGAGTCCCGAGAAAGGAGAGAAATTCCACCCAGGCTCCAAGTAATTCAGATACTCTGAACTGACATTCGTTGCATAGACAGAGACCACAGTCAAAGCACATTTCTAGACTCAAAGTTGAAGAAAGGTGGCCTGGTTTACCGGGGTGAACTCAAAAATACCGGCACCAAACCGGGGATATATAAGTTGACTCACACCTGTTATGCACCTGTCAGTCCAGCCCCTCTCCAGGAATTTGGTTCCTGAGCCTGTGCTGTGCGTTGAGGTTATCCTGACTATATTTAACTCAGGCTTCTTTCCCACTTTTCCACGTTCATAAAGCCAACTTTGAAGGTCCCTGCTTTTGACTGCCACCTGATCCACATAGCACTGTATCCCCACAGCACCCTCTGCTGGTGGAGGTTCTAGGGGAGGGGGGGCACAAGTAATTTTGATGGGCTTTGCTACTTACGTGAATTTATAATGGTAATGAGTACAAATAAAATATTTTTAATAGGCCAAGCAAATAATTCAGTGAATATAACATTAAAATCGCTCTAGCAGATATATCGTTTGAAACATTTATAAAAACAATGTTTTCACATAGTTAAGAGGCCATATTTTTATACAATATACACTTGCTGAATATTTTATGTACAAATCATTTGTTTCTATTTTTCTTTCATCAATTGCAACAAGACCTCAAGGTACAGAACTGTGGCATCATTCCATTGAGGACGGGAGGGTCTAAATCAGCAAGAGGATACTAGCAGGCTGCAGGAAAAAGTCATTTGTTTTTGTGAGTTGCAGGGACTATCAGGCCAGTGGGATGAACTTTGGATCAGCACTGACGTGATCTTAAGCCGCATGCTCCAGCCACCCTCTGCTACCATACATGGAAACATCCGGTAATGGAGACATCCAAGTTATCAGGAGAGCGACAGTGGTGGAAGGCAGAAAAAAAATCAAAATAATGTACTGTAGTTGAGAGGTTCTGATGGAGTGGCCAGGCCACAGCTGGTGCTGCTAACGCCAGAAGGAGCAGACATCTCAATGCTGGGGCCTATTTGCAGGGCACGCCGCTGTGCATAGCGCTCAGTCCGGTGTATCTCCAGGTAGGGCCCCCACTTGTCCGTCGGGGTACAAACCACTTTACAGCGCTACAAAACACAAAGTATCCACCTGTTCAATGCACACAGATTACTATCTGAGTTATCACAGTGGATTTAGTCTATAGAAAGTACGAAACATTGTTAGTTGTTTTCATACGATTCGTTTGTTTTATATTATCCATCCAATGAGCCACTGGGCTGACATGCATAACTTCATGCTTAACCCATGGTTAAGATCTTTAGTCACTAAGAAACTCAGCTGAGGAACACCTTTGAAAAAGTCCTTAAAGAGACATTGACAAAGTGCATGGTTATTTTCTTTTGTTTTCTTCTTCTATGCTTGAGAAAAGTTTGACCCATCATTTTAGTACAATCCAACCGCAATGCCATAAAAACTTATCTTACCTGCCAAAGGCTACCCTCAGCTTCCCTGCCAAAGGCTACCCTCAGCTTACCTGCCAAAGGCTACCCTCAGCTTACCTGCCAAAGGCTACCCTCAGCCTTCCACAGCTTCCACATAGATACGATAGGGATCCAAATAAGGCAGAATGTAAGGAGGCACCATCCAAGGGACAAACCCCATCTGGGATAAACCACTGAGCCGTAGGTCGGAGGGGTGAAGCTGGACAATGACCAGACCAGAATCACCTGGGGAAGCCCATGCAGAATTGTGAGAGGGGGGTCATGTAGAATGAAAAGAAGCCAGATCATTCTGACCAAGTGTGAGTTTATATTTCTGAGGCTCCACTCAAAAAGTCACTTCCCCCCCAGGATACTGACTATTTGTTTTGGCTCCAAGAAAATCTGTGATTTAAGTGGCGGTAAACACTGCCATTGATTTTAAAAAGCCCTGTATTTACTTGTTGAATAATCAATAATGAAAAAGACAACACATGCAGCCATGAGAATGGTTCACTCACTGAAAGCACACATGGAGTGATGAATAACCAGCAGGTTCTCCACCACAGCCAGAAGGGGGCGCTCCTTGTCCCTATCATCATCTCAATGTCTTTGATAAACCGGTTTGCACCTACAGAAATGATCAGGATTAGACATGGACTTTAAGCAGAAAACATGGAAGATACTTGCGTTTCATTTAAAAATGAAGGAAATTCACCGTAGATATAAGACAATCCAATGAGCTCCAGCAATGCGGTGACCAACAGTATCCAGCCAGCACAGAAATGGTCTAGCAGTTTCACCCAGTATATTCCTGCCTAAAAGACACAGTATATGCTCAAATTAGACATCTGCCGTAATTATTGGGACCTATCGATAAAATGTACACATGCATAGCATTTCATTACTGTGACTGCTGATGATATTGTTTTTGTTAGGAAAAAACCAAGCATCTGATGGGGAATAACAGCCAACCCATAATTTTTGCTCAACCTACCCTGGTGACACAAGGCAGACCGATCAGAAAAAGGATGGCACAGGTTGCTATGGTGATGTGGAACCTCTTTGACCTGAAGAGCCTGGGAAAAGCGTCTTGAATGGAAGTAGTAATAGTTTCTGTGGAACATATGAGACAGTTATTTAAACACATTCCCTAGCGAGCACATGTTTTTATTTACTGTTTTAAAGCTTATTTATTTTTATTTTTTAAAAAAGGATTTTTTTTTTTAATGTATAAATATAATCCCGATAATTTATTTTGGTATTCCTTAACTCAAATAAAACAATAATATACCATAAATTGTGTAAACAAATGCTGTATGCTCCATAGGTTAAGATTTTTCAAAGGCCTGATACATTTGAAGTTTAATTAAATTAATGCACGGCTGACTTGTTGAACTTTCCAAAGGTCTGTTACAGTGACCAATGATAAATTAGTGAACGTATCAAGAGATGATGCTGCCATAGCAATGCAGACACTGCAAAACTCACCTATGCTAGCAAACTGTGAGTCCAAACCAAGGGTGACCAGCATAAAGAAGAAGAGGATGGACCATAATGGAGATACAGGGAGTTTTGAGAGGGCTTCTGGGTAGGCAACAAAAGCCAAGGCAAAGCCTGTATGCACAAAAGGAGCAGCTGCTTTAATATACTGAAACTGAGAGTAAAAAAAACACACAGACATAAATTATCACCAGTTCATCTGACTAACAAGCATCTGCGGGGAGACTTCTGACTAGAGGTTGGATCCTGAGTGACCGAGCCTTCGTAAGGGGCCAAGAAAGCAGATAGTTCCAGTAAGAGGCACAGCCTAAGATACACAGCATCACCATCTAAAACAAGAAGAACACGGGGGGACCATCTTGACATCATGAGATGTCACTTTGGATCACATTCTGGTGTGAAAAGGAATCAAGAGCAAAGGACCATATTTACAAAACATGAAACATATCATTTAGTCAGCTGAGGATGGTGTGGGCTGTGTTAAACTAAAGAGCCTCACATATACTTAGAGTGCATGGCTTGTTGGGCTCACCTGACTCAACAACTTCAGGCACTGGCTTCTCGTACACATGGGCCATGTGGCCCAGTATGGAGAAGATAGCAAAACCAGCAAAGATACTGGTGCCACAGTTCGTAAGGCAGACGACGATGGAGTCCTTGTAGCAGTTGTTCTTGAACTTGTTGTAGGAAGAAAGGGCTGTCAGTCCACCCCAGGCGACCGAGAGAGAGTAGAAAATCTGCGTCGCAGCGTCTCTCCACACCTGGAGCGGAAAAAACACTCAGCTTCGGCATACTGTGTGGTTACAGTCACGGAAACGAGGCCTTTCCTTTAGCCTGGTTACACATATTCTTACAGACTGTACTCCTGCTCAGTTGATTGTCACACTTACAGTGTCAAATCTGTTTGATTCCTGGCTTGTTTTGGTTATTGTTTCTGCAAATTGCAGCTTTCAGCTCACTACATCATGATCTCACTCCTTCCTTACAGAGTTCCAACTTTGGTCAGCTGGCTGGCGTGAGATTATCAATTTGAGACAAGTCTGCACACGCATTTACATGCATGTAACAGTTTCATTACCTTGTAAATAGTCTGTAGGGCAAAATACCCCAACGCTTTGGATGTAGCTAGTTAAAGGTTCATAATGGAATGATAACAATTTGCCATAAGATTTCTTGTGGGAGCGTGAGAGTCACACCGGATGCATGAGAGTTTGCAACCCTGTCTTTAGGGGATCTGCATATGTTTTTTACACATACAGTAACACACATAAAAACAACATAAGCGCAGATTAAGCACATATTTTTTCTACTAATAAATCTCATAGATGAACGTTAAGGTTGTATCACATAGGATACTTGAAAGCTCTCTTACCTCCGCTTCCATTAGTTTGGTCAGATTGGACTGGGAGCCAATATAGTACTGAATGCCATCTCTGGCTCCCTCCAGAGTCAGTCCCCTCACCAAAAGTATGAAGAGAACCACATAGGGAAAGGTTGCAGTGAAATACACCACCTGTCGGATAGCAAAGATGAAGGAGAATTTGACTGTATAGATTTAATACCAACCAATCGTAAAGTTTGTCCTCAAACAATGTTCTTGTAACCTATTAAAGTTGTTGGAGGTTTGAAACCAGCATAGATTCCATCATCTAACATTAGCATCACAATTATATATTAAATAAAAATCTTGTAACTCATATTTAATGTTGGATGATAATGTTGATTTTATAAAGTTGTGACACCATGCCCCGCTGTGTGAAACTTTCTTTGCATCCATGCCTTTTGGTTTGCTTAAAAAGATCATGGATTTGACGATGTCTTTTTTTTCCAAAAATGTTATCATTAGAAGAACTTTCTACGGCAGTGGTGGCCTAATGGTTGGGGACATGCTGGTTCAAATCCCTACCAGCAAGGTACCGCCCCCAAGCACTGAACCCTGGTTGCTGAATTAGCTGCCCCAAGCTATGTCATGATGGCACATATGGGTTAATTCAGAAGACACATTTTGTTGTTGTGCTGTGTTGTGTCAACAATGACTAATCTCTTCACCACCACATTTTGTAATGGAAAAGGACAGCAAGTGTAATTTGTTTGTAGTAATTGTCAACATTTTCTCTCATATGGGGATTAGCCCAGCCGTCATCCAACAATGATTCTATCGGTATTTGCAAAGTGCCCCATGTAAAATACTCACTTTCCCAGAGGACTTAATGCCTTTGTAAAGGGCTCCACCAATAAGCACCCAGGCGAGGAACAGGCAGAGTCCCAGGGGCCACACGATCTCTCCAGTCTCAGCCAGGCCCCCCGAACGCCGGAGCACCACTTCACTGCAGGGGCAAAGTGATTTTATAATGACCTGCATGGGGTGGGGGGCAGGCTGTAAACATAAAGCTGCTGAATGAATATCCTGCCTGCACAATTACTTCATAATGTTAATATAAGAAACCACAACTAGCAGTGACTTCAGGCTGAGGCAGCGCCAAAAACAGCACGACCAACAAGACCCTACTGTATATAAAGCAACCTCAAACCTCAAACCTCCCTCCCAAGCCAAACACGGGAAAAAGTGTGCCGTCTCTGTGTTATAAAACTAAAGCAAAATATAGTAATACAAAATTGAAATGATAAAAACACAGAAACAAATCAAATCAAGTTTTTAACAACATCATAAACAAAATGCTTAAAACCTCAGCTTAAATCCGAAGCTAAAACCAAGTCCACACCAAAATAAAGTTCTCCAGTATGACATTAACACCCTCCTAAACTTGCTGTTTTCGCTTTATTAGGAGAAGCTGCCAACCCCTTCCTTGATGAGGTGGGACTTTCTTCATGTGGGCAAATAAGAAATTAAAAGAATTTCAAAGGCCAGAAGTTAGTGTGATGTGAAAGGTCTCTATAACTGGGGTCATAACAGGGTCTCATTAGAACCCCAAAAAAGGGGTCTCATTCACTGTTGGACCACCTTTAACAGGAACAGTTACAGAACCAATTAGACCATTAGGGGTTCAGGTCAATGCCGTGGTTGCATTTATATGTTACATTTGGTGACTGCACATTTACAAGTAAGTAAACTGGTAAGTAGTTATAGAAAGTGGATAGAAGGATGGATGGATGGTTTCAAAGTCAGCAGTAGCCACCAGGAACTAGTCAAAGTGTGATATTACAGCTCCCATCAAAAAGAGCTGTAATTTCAAAACTGGGGCTATGTAAGTCGATTTGGTTACGACACACCCTGTGGCCGAATTCCACAAAACCACTACGCCAGGAAAATTGGCACTTACTTCCAGTATCGTTCACTGGGGTTTTGCACTGGTACACTGCTGATATTTGCCCCTGGAAAGGTGGTGTTCTGCTCAGTTGTCCACATCATGCTCACCATACCGCTCCCGTCATCTGAGGTTGTAATGTGTATGAATCAGAGTTAACAAAACAGCTGCGTTCTCTGCTGAGGGCCAGGAGACCCTTGGAGTTGCACCATGTTGCACAGGATTACACGCCATAGCACTGGGCATATGTCTTTGTCTTATGCAGTTGGTGTCACTTGTAGGTTTACCTCTAGGGGTCAGGCTGCAGTTCTCATCTGACCAAATAGCATAGTTGCTCCAGGGTAATGGCGATTTGAAGGATGCAAACATGTAGTAGATGCTGTAGGCTATAATAACATTGTAGTAAATTGCTACTAAACTGCTCACTAGCACCATCGTGATCCCCACACCTGTAAAAAAAATATACGTTAATTCCAGAACGCCACACTGCAATTGAGACATAATATAAACCACGCCAAGACGGCGAGACACTTGATGACATGGTTCAGTTTCATCACCCGCCTTGCATTACGGGTACGGCCATCCAGACATTGATAGGCCCCTGGCTGCAGAATTGGCCGAGGGAGCATTCCATGAAGAAGACAGGCAGTCCAGCCACCATCAGCATGATGAAATAGGGGATGAGGAAGGCCCCTACAGGGAAACATGTGCTGAGAAGGACTTTTAGCAGACTTTGTCCTTTAATTAATCTTTTTTTTCCAGTTCAATTCAATTCAACTGTATCGTCATGATAGTATACATAGGTACATTTATAATGAGTGTCTTGTGACTCCTTGAGCTGATGCAACAATGTAAAAATAGAATAATAGAAAAAGATAGAACAATGGTAGAATAAAAAATAAAATATATTAAAAGTACATATATATATATATATAAGTGAAGTTTTTGATATAAAACAGACAATTATGTATGTCTTCAAATATGAAAGTACAAATGCACAAGTGCAGTAAAACCTTAACAGTAAAACAAATATATAAAACAAATATATAAGTATGGCAAGGTATAAACGTTGAGTTCTGTAAACAATCGTAACTGGTGATGAATATATCAGCAAACGTATATAAGGAAGGCAGTATAGTACAGTATTGAAAGTGCATTGCAATATCAGGATACACTAGAGATAGTAACAAGCTTAATCCTAAAATAAAGTAATTATCCTGAAAACCTCTAATCGAGGGAGCAAACATGTTACTCTTTCAGATGACACAGCAAAAAATTAAAACTAAAATGCGCTTGTTTCAGTAAATTATCATCCATCCATCCATCCATGTTCCAATCACTTATTCAGGTCATATTCTGATACCAAAGACATGATCACCTGAAGGAGCTTACCTCCCCCATTTCTGTAAGCTAGGTAGGGGAACCTCCAGACGTTGCCGAGGCCGACCGCGTAGCCGATCATGGAGAGGATGTACTCCTGCTTGCTTGCCCAGTTTCCCCTCTCCACATTCTCATCTCTGCTGCTGTTGTCGTCTTTCTTCTGACAGACGCCATTCCGAACATCAGGGTGCTGATTTGGAATACAGAAGTTCAGAGGCAGTTTAGGTAGTTTGAACTGGTGTGTGACAGATGGGGAACCACAGTACATTTACACTATACCAACATAATGAAACATGTACGAAACAAGAGCATAGATTCGCAGCTGGAATGGATAAAAAAAAAAAAAACAGTGTTATGGATGCAGTATTATTTATCATAGAATAATATTAGTATACAACATCGACTGGATAGCAGTCCATTGCAGGACACATTTACACAAACATTTAAACACTCTGATACCATTGAAAATTAATACAAAAAAATTAAAAACATGTAATACATTTTAACAAATACAGTTGTACATTAAAGTGGTTTTTCATGTTATTTGACGGTGCACCAGTTCTATTTATTAAAACAAAATAAAGAGTGAGCATCCTTACCCGCTCTGTGTCGGGATTTTTAAATATAAGGTATGAGAAGTAGTTCAGGCCCCTCTTAGTCATTGCGGAATGTCACTGTAGTTTCTCAGGACACTTGGCGAAGGGAACTCTTTTTAAGGTGCCTGCTCCACCCAGGAGAATCACAGCACTGCTGTCACTGGATGAGAACTGAAGACCCTTTCATGAGGCACCTCATTAACATTACTCATTATGGATTTTACGTGTGTATATATATATATATATATATATACTGTACATATAAAATGCAGGGCTGATTTTATCACTAAATCATCTATTCCAGCATACAAGTCCAGTTTACATTTTTCTTTAGTTGTTTCAAATCATAATAAAGTTAAACTGAATATAATATATTATCATGACTACATCAGATTGTTGTCAAAGCATGTTTCACTTACATGGGAAGTGCGTATTTTAGGCTTGCTGGTTAGGAAAATGTGGTTGATGACAACGCAAGCAGAACATGTCATGGTCTTTACAATAATGCGCACGAAGCCCATTGCTCATATTTAATGATTAGATGAGCATCTTTTGAGGGCACAGGTGGGGGATAAAGACACATATCAACAACAGGTTTAAGACAAATTAAACGACTTCACTGTATCCCCATACATTATCGCCAAATGGACAGTATCGCTAAATGTTAATTAAAATAATTAAATATGAATCATTTTATTTTCTAAGTGCCGAACCGTCACCCTGACACATAACTGACCCCTGATTACCACTCCAATCAAATATTTCTGCAGGCGCCTGCATCTTTAACTCCTTCGCGCCGATATTTCTGCCAAATACCGCTGAGCCGCAGCCACTTGCCCACGTTAGCACATTAAAAGCATAGAAGGGTGTGTCAGCTTGACATCGGTTTGAATAGCAGAAGATCGCTTCACGCCCACACTTCCAACCGCAAACGATTTGCCTTCGTCACCTTTGAGCAGCGACACCGCCTCGCTTTTTCTGCATATGAGTCGCTGCTCATTCAGCACCACGCGCTGCACCTTCTGCGGATCCGCAGATAAACATATGCAAGCATGCATATTTGGCTATGACATAGGCCCTAATTGCCATCTTATAACCATCAGCATTGTTTTATGTGGGTCCCCACTGTTCTTCTGCCACAGACGCAAGCTAGCTAGAAATGTTTTTCATATAAAAGACAAAATTGGGAATATTTGTTTTCTGCTGCTCAAGGGCATGATGGGGGGTGGGGGGGGGGGGTACAATCTCACCTACAATCTCACTCATGGCCATACAGATATTTGCTACTAACACATTTTTAGTCTACCTGCCTTTTCAATTTCAGGTTTGCTTTTTTGTCATTACAAACACAATCCCCGGAAGGCAGACACAAGACCAACATACGGAACGAAACCTGGAACTGTTCAACGCGTGCATTGACTGAATTACAGGATCACAAAATAGCTGTTACAAATGGCCAGAGGTCAGAGGCTCTGAAAAGGTGTGTGACTGAGTATTTTTTATTCAGTCTTCTTGGAAAGGTGCAAAAGTGAACCAGGAATAATCATCCCAGCAGGCTGTGTCTTGTTAACCCTGCACCAGTAACAACATACACAAGGTACAACACTCCACACCCCAGTAAAGCCCTCCACAGGATCTGTATAGACTTAAGCCACACCTCCTGGACCAAGTGATCCAACAAACAATTAACACTCTAACACACTATAAAATACTCCTTATTAGGATTTTTAAAATGTGCAGTTCCAAAATACTATTTTATTTAAATGTATTAATAAAACCTACAGAAGACTAAAATATCAATTTTTATTATAACACACAATAATCCCCATACTAATTTGGTTATATCCATCAAACACCCCCATCATAAAAGTGAAATGGTACCATCACCTCACTTTCACAAATGCAGTAGGAAGAAAACGCAATCACTAAACCTAATACCTCCCGGCGACATCTCTCCACTCAGCAACCAACGCAAAGTACAAATATTATACGATTGACATAAGATGGTTTAGCCTAAATTCAAGCAGCTACGCTTATGATTCTGTTCACAATATAATTTGACTTGGCCAGCATTTCATAAACATACCATGTGGTAACGACCCAGTGTAACAATCCAGTGTAACAGTCACACTGCAGGACAAAACATCCTGTCTGTTCTTTCTGTCCACTTTGTTTCAATCTCTGTAATCTCTCAGCTGTTTTTCCCTTTCCGTTCTTTATTTTTATTTTCATCAGATCAAATCCTGCAATGTGACCAGTGACGACCCACATCTGCAGAGAGCACTTTTCAGTTTGATTTTGATGCATTTCAGAACCCTAAGCAAATATTTTTCAAGATTCAGTTTCAGGTCAAAACTAAATGTAATCTAATATGTGGTGCTGACCCTCCTGCTGTTTATTGAAAATGGTGACAAACGTTGGTGCTTTATGATTGCTTTGTTTTTCAGCTATGTATGGGTGACCTACAGATATTTCATTTACCAGTAGATGGCGTAGATGCATTTCAAAGGCAGATCCCAAACATGGGGTTTGAAGAAGGTCGTCGGAATGCCTTCAAGCATAGCATTTAGCATTTTGTCACAGTTAAGGGTTTAAACACTTTAATTTTAAGCATCCCCCCCAAACATAAACAAAATGGTCCACAGAGTTCTCAGCTGCTAAGTTATTATTATTTTCCCCGTCCACCCTTCATTTCTAGTGACACATTTCAAAAGTCGCAAGCTGCTCTCAATAAATGATAACTGAAAAACCCATTTTTCTTTCAAAGGAAAAGGGCTGGTGATCCATTTAGCCTCCATGCCTCCAGGGGGAGCGTGCTTGGTTTCCCCTGGGTTGTTAGTCTGCTGGACGGCTAAACCAATGCTTCCCAGAGGACTCGGTTGGGAAACACTGGGCTAAACAATAGTTCAAAGCTCAAGAAATGAAAACAGACAGAGGTGGTTATTCTCACACCTCAGGCAGTAGGAAAAGCAAGCTAAGAAAACCTTACTCATGATGAAAAACAATGAATTCAAACTCAAAGCTGGCCAGTTTAAGTCAGCGCACAACAACTCCTTTTTTGTGCAGTTTACACTGGTTGCTGATTTGTGCTTCTAGACAGTACTTGGATCCCAGATGCGTTCCAATGCCTTCTTTCACAAGACGGTGAATGGGTGGGATTGAGAACCATACCATACTGTATATACAGTACAGCTCCTCTGTTGCGATCTTTCTTGTAAAGACTACTCCTAAGGCCCAACAATACTGTTCAGGGTGGTTTAATCTTACACAGTTCAGCTACTTAAGCACTAGTAAGGTTGTTTTACTCATAGGGCTTTTATATTACCTGTTTGTGTAGAAACAACTAATTGGTCACAATTGTTCCATTAGTGTGAACCTGGCAATTTGCATTTAACATTCAGCTGTGCTACCTGAACTCTTTTAGCCTGTGACATAAAGGAATCAGGTGGTTTAAGGAACCGTTCCTCCCCTGATTCCATGACAAAACAAGCTTTTGTAATCCGTATGCCTTAGGCTTCATAACACCTTAGACCACACCCTTCCTCAAGTGATCCAAGAGGAAAAGCACGACTATTGAACGGCCAGTATACAGACAACAAGGCTGACTTCATCCCAGTCTTGGCCACCCTCTCATTACTCTGAGGATATCTGTTGCTCGGTCCATCATCACCTCTTTCTCCCACATGTGGTCAACTGTGGACAGGATTGCTCATTTTCAGCAGCTGCCTGGTCTTTATTTCCTCTCCCCCTCTGTCCTCCAGACCAGAACACTCAATACCCTCTAACCTGGCTCTCCAATGACATATAATTACATTTTACTCATGTAACAGTTGATTTCATATATAAAGCAAAATACGACTGAAAAAGCAAGGATAACCAATCCTTAGGGATACTGGTGGTTAAGGGCCTTGTCCAAGAGCCCATTGACAAAATCACTCTGAAGACTTGGATTTGCATGAGTGTCCTTCCAGTTATGGGCATTGATCTGACTCATGCACCACTCACACATACACTCACTGGCCACTTTTTAGGTGCTGGTTTGGACCCCCTTTTGCCTGATTTCTTCGTGGCATAGATTCAACAAGGTTCATGTTGATATGATATCATCATGCAGTCACAGCAGATTTGTTGGCTGCACCTTCATGATGCAAATCTTCTGTTGCACCACAATCCCAGAGGGGCTCTATTGGATTGAGATCTGATGACTGTGGAGGCCATTTGAGTACAGTGAGCTCATTGTCATGTTCAACAAGCCAGTCTGAGATGAGCTTTGTGACCTGGGGCGTTATCCTGCTGGAAGTAGCCATTAGAAGCTGGGTACACTATGGTCATAAAGGGATGGAGATGGACAGCAACAATATTCAGGTTGGTTGTGGCACTTAAATGATGCTCAATTAGTACTAAGGGCCCCAATGTGTGCCAAGAAAATATTCCCCAAACCATTACACCACTCCCAGCAGCCTGAATCGTTTACTGTATATAAGGCAGGATGGATCCATGCTTTCATGTTGTTAATGCCAAATTCTGACCCGACCATATAAATGTCACAGCAGAAAACGAGACTCATCTGACTAGGTGACATTTTCCCAGTCTTTCATTGTCCACTTTTGGTGATCCTGCACCCACTGTAGCACCCGGTGTGATCTTCTACTGCTGTAGCCCATCTGCTGCAAGGTTTGACATGTTGTATGTTCAGATATGCTCTTCAACACACTTTGGTTGTAACAAGTAGTTGTTGTCATCTTTTTTATCAGCTTGAGCCAGTCCGGCCATTCTTCTGATCTCTACCATCAACACGGCATTTTCGCCCAAAGAACCAAGACTCACTGGATGTTACTTCTTATTCAGGCCATTCTTGGTTAACCGTAAAGATGGCTGCGTATGAGAATCCTAGTAGATCAGCAGTATTTGAAATATTCATATCAGCCTGTCTGGCATCAGCAGTCATGCCACGTTCAAAGTGACTTAAATCACCTTTCTTCCTTATTCTTGTGTTTGATGTGAACATTAACTGAAGTTCCTGACCTGTATCTGCATGATGTTATACATTGTGCTGCTGACATATGATTGGTTATGGATCTTCCTGCCTATGAATCCCATATCCTTGCCTTCCAAAATCACTGCTGCTAAAACCAGCTACTATCATGACAACATTACCACCCTCCCCAGACACATGCAAACTATTCTCCAACCCTCACCTTCCTCACACCGCCCTGACTGCTAATGACATTGCCGCATTCTTCTATAAGAAGACAACACCTATTCAAAGGAAATTTTCTCTATAGCATCAGGAAGTTAAAGAAGACCTTAACTTGTCATGCCGTGAGTAGAGCATTAGGCACTCCTGTAAGAAGCAGAAAGGAATTTAAAACCCTAAGCAATGCGATGGATGTAGAAAAACCAGATTCTTCATGATGGAAATGGGTGATTTCATTGGCACTTTGCAGAGATGGACAGGTGAACCAAGCAAGTCAAAAAACTACTGTTTGTCTTTATAACATTTAAACAGCCAAACTGCAAACCCCTGACAGCTGGCACACTGTCTATCAAATGCTCACCTATTATACTGTAGCACATGCAGCAAACATGCTTTATACTCTCAGTACAATGTCCTCTCTACCAACCCCCCTCAATCAAAACATCCCCTCTATAGCATTGTTTAAGAATGTCATATTTTTATTCATTCAAAAGAGTGGTACTCTGTAGCCTTAAAAACATTCTAAAACATGCATTCCCATCTTCTTTTAATTAGAATAATAACTACAATGCATTTACGTCATGAGAAAAATGTTAACATCAATCAAAATAACAGGTTTAAAGGACAATAGTGAAGCCATCAATTCTGACCTACAAGCTGGTTTTAAAAAATGTATCTAGCATGCATTACATAAACAAAACTCACATATACATTGCTCTAATCCTACAAGCTAGTTCATGATTAATACATTTCATACTTCAAAAAAGCAGACATACATGTTACTGTTTTTTAAGGCATAAACATATGAACAAATGATTGTATTTCCTTTTAAATAAATATTCACAGCATTTTAATTCTAATTTAAATTCCCAAATAGTAAATAAAGATGTGCGTGGATTGGCATTGTGGTCTAGTGGGCAGCACCATTGTCATAAACCTCCATAGTTTTATGTGAGTTTTATGTGTCTATAAGACTATAAGATCCTGTACCTGCTTGCCTATTTAAGAGACTCTCTCTCTCTCTCTCTCTCTCTCTCTCTCTCTCTCTCTCTCTCTCTCTCACTCTTCTCTTTCTCTGTCTTTCTCTCTCTTACTTAATGGGTTGTGCAATTTGAAGTAATGCTCTTCGGATTTGAAAGGGGCAGCTTTAGCCAACAGCAGTCCTTAAATGGTTTAATGAAACAGTCTGCAGTAACAGCTGTAATATGTTTGAAGTTGTAGACTAATTTTACTCATTAAGAGGTAAAATATGAGTTGAGAACGTGTCCCTCATATTCTTGTTTAACATGTGCAAATTGATGGGGGTTTACTTGTTTGATAGCTTGTATAGCTACATTAAAAATGTCACATTCATGCAGCGGCACGAATGCTGTGGGGCGTTTTAGCGTATGAAGGGGGAGGAATGCTGCTTTCTGCTGTGCCCCCAGCTGGGGGCCCATTAAATCTCGATGGTGGAGGCACGCCGAAGGCACAGGCTCGTTTCAGAGGGCATATCCTGCAGGTTGATCTCATTTCCTCCCAGTCTCAGGACCCGCAGCCTGGAGTAGTTCATGATGTCCACCACGCTGCAGAAGCTGCTCAGGGAGAACTCTGGGACCAAGCACAGCCATCAGTTACGATGCTGAGTAGTGAATAACCACACACACACACACACACACACCCATATATACATATACACACACATATTCATAGACACACACACATATGTACATATATATTTATGTTAATATATATTTGCTGCGTGTGTGTGTGTGTGTGTGTGTATATATATATATATATATATGAGAAAAATGATTGCTTGTATTCACTATTTACTATTTTATGATTAACTTTATGTACAACTTATGTAACTTATTTATTGTTATTTGTATTGTTAATATGTCTCTACATGTTGCACTAAGTAGAGAGATGCTCTTAATCTCACCGCACATGTATATAATGTAAATTGTATATGTGTACAGTGACAATGAAAAAACATTCTATTCTATTCTATTCTATTCTAACATATTTAAGCGTTATTTACTACTATATGATGATTTTTAAGGGCACAGTTTTGGATTAACATATAATAATTAAATGTATTAGCCAATTCTATAAATTGCTTATCCTATCAGGTGAAGTGCAGAGTGCTGTATCTGCATGCAGACTGCTGCAACGTGCACCCTCCAGATAGTGCTGATGCATTGGTGCATTACTTGGAAATGCCTGTAAAAACTGGAAATACTTCAGTTTTTCTACACCTGAGAAAGCTATGGCAGTATTATTTTTAACGCTGATAAATCAATGAAATGTGGGAGATTATTGAACACAGGGGTAATATGATCTCACAAACGCCATAGCAGAGCTGCTTTCAAGGATTAAAAAATCTACTGGTTTATATTTCATGGGTGTGTGTGCTGGTTTCTATAAAACTATGTTGAATGAATTAGATGCGACACTAGATGCAATGCTCTTTAAAGTTTTCAGACCTGAGTCACCATTATATTATTTCTAGCTTAAAGTAATGCTACATGCATTTATTACATGTTTGCTAAAATAATACAAACTATCTAAACTACTTCATGTCAACAATGTAAAACAGCCTTACCAGTTAACTCACAGATACACGTGTGAGATATTCAAGCACTAGCGGTAGATGTAGTCATGCCACAGAATTTGTGAGATGTTTTCCCCCACTTTCAGCTGTTGGAAGAGGAGCAAGGACAGGAAGTGGATGGAGGTACCTTTGATGTGATTGGCCTGCAGGTAGAGGTGCTCCAAGCTGGTACTGACTGGGGGGATCTTCTCCAGCTTGTTAAAGGACAGGTCCAGCTCCACCAGGCCGCTGACATTGAAGGTGTTGGGAGGGATTCCACGGTCTGTCAGCGCATTATGGGCCATCCGGACATACTGAAGCTGGGAAAAGTCACTGAGGAAGTTGGCGGGAACAGTGTCGATGCTGTTGGACTCCATGTAGAGCTGATGCAGCATCTTGGGTAGCTCCTGTGGGACTTTTTTCAGGTGGTTGTTGCTGAGGTCCAGAAGGGTCAGTGAGGTGAGACCCTTCAAGACCCCGCCAACATCTTGGATCTCATTGGTGTGAAGATACAGCACTGTGAGGTTGTCCATTCCTTTAAAAGAGCTTGTCTCAATCTTGGAAATCTTGTTATTGTTCAGTCGGAGGTCTCTGATAGAAACGGGCAAGTTCACTGGCACCTGGGTCAGATTGTTGTGGTCCAGGTAGAGCCGCTCCAGGCTGTTCAAATTAGCGAAAGCTTTCTTGCTAATCTGGTCCGATCTGAGCTGGTTCCGGTGCAGCATGACCCAAACAAGCCGAGTGGCATTGCTGAAAGCATCGTCCCTGATTCTTGTAATCTTGTTATACTGCAGGTAGACATACTTCATGCGCGACGGCACATAAGGGACCTCCTGAAGACCACGGTCATCGCAGTACATGGCCACGGGGAAACTGGGTGGGCAATCACAAACTGCCGGACAGTCTCCTCCCGAGGTGTCCGCCTGCAGTGCCCCGGGGCCGTAACCCCGGCTGCGTAGGGCCATCAGCCAGAAGAAGGGGTCCTGCCTCTGGCAGCATGCCAGGCCAAAGAGGGCCACCAAGAAGACCACGAGAAGCCGCATGGTCAGCATGATGGGGAAGATGGAACAGTACCGCAGCAGCTGCAACAGAGACAGCCTCGTCAGTAACCTCCACACACTTCCTCAGGATTTCTTTCATATACTTACTGTAGGGGTCTTTATGTTAGAAGACAGGGAAAAAAAGAGCTGGCCTGGTAGACATTCAACAAGGAAGCTGGAAACACGAATAAGCTAAAACACACGGCTGTGAATACATGCAATGTGAAGGCTCCTAGCGCAATGAAACGAGAAGGCAAACGGGAATGAATGAACACACATTAATGCGCATGCATGCAAAAGCTTCTCTTCCGAGTCAGCATCCTGTCAAAGGCCCCTTCTGTGTTGCCCATTTCCAGTTCCTTTCTCGGAAAGCTCACCAACCTGAGGAGGAAGGCAGCCCCTTGCGTGCCCGTCTCGCAGGGCTATAGCTCGCTTGCACTGGGCAGTTGTGTCTGGCAAACACTTTGTAAATACCTCCCCCTTGGCTGTTTCCTCCATCCCCCTCCAGTAGTTTGTCCAATTACAGCATGCCCTCCCAACCCCCCTCCCAACCCCCCTTCCGACCCCCTCAGCTCCATCATGGGCCCAGTGTGCATTAGCTCGGGGTTCCTACACAGAGATACCTCCATGGGCCATTCTGGTATGGGTGCCACGTGTAGAATATGTTGCAGATGTCTGTTCCGTAAGGGGCTCCGAGTTTCTCAGGATTGTGCTCATTATCCGAGTGTCAGGGTGCTGCCCTTTGTGGACTGATCCCTGTCTGTCTGCCACCAGGCAGGTTCTTACACTGACGAAACACGATTTATGTCTCGTGCCGCAAATCGTCCGGCATCTGCTTTTGTTGTTATGAATGCCGACTCCTGCTTTTTGTAATCTTGGGTATTGCGGATACCAGTAATTATTTGTGTAATTTTTTTCCCCATTTGGTATGGGACCAAATCAGTTTACACACTCATATTTTTCTGAAATAAATTTCCATGGAAACATTAATAATGGTTGGCAAATGCTTTGTAATGATTTGCGAAAAAAAAAAAATAATAAGCCTGCTTGTTCTATGATAGCCAGAAAAAGCACCCAGGATTTTCTTTCAATTCATAATTATTTCATAACCATTATTTCATAATTATAAGTTCCTAACCGGGAATGGAGCAAATTGTCTCTTAGTCTGGAATGGGCCGGTCCATAGTGGCTTAGGTCCATGACACCCACTATCTTGTCCTTTCCAAATGCCAGTCATTATAGTGGCCACTGAGATTAAGCAAAAACCAGGATAGTGCAGAAAACAGGCCCAGGAAGGATTACATCCTTAATTCTTTCTCAAAAAAAAAAACAGACAGAGGGTAAAGCTGTAAGCTCTGTGAATTGCTTTGTAAGAGTGTGTGACACCGATAATTATCTTAGGTCACCGACCGGTCTGCAAGAGGCAGCCCAGTTTATGCAATGGCAGAGCATTCACACCTTGTGTTATTTGTCTGGCTGGTTCTAAACTGGCCCACACTGCCCTAGTGGGGAACTCAATGCAGCAGCGGCAGTGTGAAAAATCATGCAAAAAATAAAAAGAGTAACTGAAACCTTTCAGAGCCTGACTCATATTTTTCAGGTTTCCAGAGGAAACACACCTCAATGGTAAAGAATTAATAACAGCGTACAGGAAACATAAACTAAAGAATTCAGCCCGTGTACATCTGTTGACACAAAGCTGCAGACACAGTTAATTAGTTTAATATAATTCAATAATATTGTGTTGTATGTAAACTGTGAAAAACATAAATTCCTCTTAGTACACAATTGGGCAACAATTTTTAAGCCAAACTAAAGAAAACAATGTTTGTTTTTTGACTAAATTTGTCTGGTGTAAAATGTGGACAAAAAAATCTGTTTTTCCACTTGAGCTCATAAGTTTCTTGCTGTGAGATCTTGTTGGTAGGAAGCTCCATTCACTAGAGGATGGCTTCATCAACATCAGGAAGCACTTCACATTTCCTGGCCTGCTGTCACGCAAATCACACAGCAGACTGGATCCAATGACAGCTCCTAGAAGGGGCTCTGAACTAAATTTACAGGTAGGTTTATGCAAAGTAGATAAGCATCACTATTGATGAACTTCAGAATCTCTGAGGCACCCTTGGAATTCTTGCTATGCATTTCAGAAGCACAGAGGCTTGTTTTCAATGTTGAGGTCAAAGCACCTGGAAATACTGACGATATTTAAGACACTATCCCTGTGTCTGCACTCTAACTCATCTGGCTAAATTTCCAAAGCAAGGTGATGGAAATACCTTGGAGAAAGCAGGGTCCCTGTTTCTTAGCTTAGCGAGGACTGTCTCACAGACAGAGCTGCTGCTGTTTACCAGAGAATTGCAGGATATTGGCCATTCAGCTTTCATTTGTCAGGAATGGATTCGATTGTGGCAATGGTCAGCAAGTTACCGATATTGACAGCATTAGCTGGGCATCATTTCAAACTCTGTGATGTTCACTAACCCTTTTAAAAGCCATTTTTTACATGTGGCAAAACCAAGTGCTTGGTTTAAATCAGTTCGAGTCCTGATCTAGGCTCTGCTCTGAGTTTGAGGAATGTCCTCCCTGCTCTTCTGTCCAAACTCTTATTTCACGGTTTTCATTAAGCTGGTAAGATGATTTTCTACAGCTGAATGCACATGTGACCCGAGCTGCACTCGTGAACATTTTAGATTCTGAGGGCTTCTTATTAGTGCTAATTCCCTGGTAAAAAAAAGAGCATTAAAAAATAAAAATGACAGAAAGTGGTATGTTTTTTTATGCATGTTTTCAACAAATTAAGCTTCCAATACCTTCAGGAATACTGATCTGTATTACGTCCTTATATGGTACGATAGCCCAAGAATTTATTACATTTATTAAGCACTTTTAAAGTAAATATCAGGCTCATTCATAAGGGAAACTTCATCTACAGTCTTTGCTGGACACTGTACTGGAAATCAGTTACAGTGGCAGGGTCTGGCAGCTCAGACTGTGTGCACATGTGGGAACTGCGTGCATCCTGTCGGCGTATCTGGCCTGAAAAGGCCGCAGGCAAACTCTGCACCGTGCTGCTTCTTTATGGTGCTGTTTGGCCCCCCGCAGTGGACAGTCCTGAAGTGCTTCCTAATTAACAGCCCCCAGAGGTCTCTACATGCTGACACATCTTGATTGGTATTAGCTCATTTTATTGTCTTTCATTTTAATAAGCATTTAATAGGCATTTCTATCTAGTGCTCGATATCAACAACGCTCAGCGATTTCAAATGGAAAGTGCAGTGTATCATGTGTGACCAACAGGGGGCAGCGCCGCAGTTGCTTTTTCCAGCACACTGTCTTTTAGGTGCATCCACACACTGGCTCCATTGTTAAAAATCGGGGTCGACTTGGGGGTCTCTTAAGATGAAGCAGATGTCTCTCCCATCGCACCGCAAGCACCAAGACCCTCGACCTCCCAGCTGAGAAGTGCGCTAGCTGGGAGGAACTCTGCAGGTCCTCGTTTCCTGCATGTCCTGCACATAACTGGACCCTCAAAATTTGGTCTCTAATTAAAGCGAATCACCTACCGAAATTGACGAAAGCCAGCTAATTAGAACCTAGTCTCGTGTTGCCATTACAACGTAACCATTTACACCACAGACTCTCTACTGCTGGTTTACACTCACTGCAGCAAAAAACCCAGGTTTCTGCATGTTACTCTTGTGTTTTGTATTTTGTGTCATTAGTGTTCCATACTTATTTTGTGTTATTTGTATTGTTTAAAACATACTATGCTAAATTCGCCATGCATGCAGATGAACTCGGCAACTATACAACTGATTCTGCTTCTAAACATAAATTTGAATGCTTATGTAAACCGTCCAAAAGGAAACAGTGTTAATAAGTCCTCCCATAGTACAGGGTGTGGATGTTCAGTGTGCCGCTGACATGCAGCGCTTGCTATTCAGAAAGATCCTCCTCTTTCATCCCGCCTGATGTCGACATGCCAACGGGGACCGCGATGCGGTGGGGACAGAGAACGGGGCACTGTCCAAACTGCTCAGGCCTGCAAGCAATAATAAGGGGGAAAAAAAATCTTGAAGCGGCAGCCACATTCCAGGTTGCGGACGGCCCCCCGTAACGTGAACAGCCCTGGAAAAACACACATTCTTTGTGTTCCTCTCTTCATTTAGAAGGTTCACGGCAGCAGATGACAACAATTACAGTGAATGTGTTTAAGATTTCCCCTTTGTGATGAAAGCCTTTTGAAGCTGGTCTTATCAAAGTGAGCCAGGTTACCGACCTGCACAGCTAGACAGATGTGAGGCAGTATGAAACATAAGAGATGCCAATGCTCCGTATGCCTCATGTAGGAAGACGGCCAGAGCGATTTATAAATCTGTCTTCTTAGATGCCAGTTTGCTATTGGTAACAGGCTGATTTTACCCTGGGCCTTACCCACATGCATATGAACTCACTTCCACCATTCAGTAGTAGTCTGATGCTTTTGCTAGAAGGCTTTTGAACTAATTCTCCCATTTTTTATTTATGGTTACGCATGGATTTTTTATAAGCAGTTTGCATTGTTTTACTGTCAGGACAGCCCTGTAAATCTCTCCGTATAAATGAGTGCATTCAGATAATAAACGTAACAATAATCCACAGTGGGTGTGAATTTTCCATGCTGTGAACGTAAAATTTGTATGTTAAAAGTGTTATAAAATACATGTTGCCCACAGTAACAAAAATCTGCAGCATTAACCACAAGACCCCTTGCTGAACTGTGTGTAAAATATCTGACAGGGTGTAATATATATCCTTTGCAAACTCACCCCCACCTTCTCGGGGTATAGAGTGGGATTTGGGGGCAGTGGGTGTGGGGGTTCTGGGAGGGGATAGGATGAGTTCTTTGCAGACCCTAAACGGCGAATGGGTAACATATGGCACGGGAGCGCATGGTTACCGAAAGCTGTTTACATTCTGCACAATGCTGACATTCAAGTCCAGAACTTTTTGGCTGGCAAGACATGGCAGCTCCTCCCCTGCCCATATGTCCCAGAACTCAGTGGAGTTTTGGGGTCTCTGGGTGTCCATGATGTGTACTTTGATCTCTGTGCAACTGCAAAAAAATCCCAGGATATTGTCCCCATTTTTCAGGACTGAGGTTGTGCAGTCAGACAAATGAGTCAGATTTTGCACCCTGGCAACATTTGGTCATACTGAATGGTCCGTTTCATAAGTAACAAGATGCTGTTTCTTCAGTTCCCTCCATTTACGTGGAAAAGTCATTAAGTCGTAGACAGACGGGTGTGTCTTCTGGAATATCATATGCTACCTATTCAGACTTACACTCCAGACTTTAAGAAAACGTTCATACCAAAGGCCAAAATTTTCAAAACCCCTACCCTTTAGTTTAAGTAAACTTCAAACTGTTTGACCATGGTATGATTAATCACACTGAAGTAATTAATCATGTGCATTCATTTGTTTTGCAGTATGTAATTACAGACATCCTGCTTCCTGAAAGGACAAAACATCATCGGTTTTAATGCATGTTTTGTTGATTTTTTAAGTTTGGTTAAGAAACACTCAACAGCTTACAGTAATGTTTCACATCTGATTTCCCTTAAAATTAATTGTGGTCTTGTAATAAGCATGATAATACACAACAATTAAACATCAAGGCAACATACAGCACGCAGACCAATCAGAAAAGAGTTCTGCAGTTTGCTTGTTTGCTTGAATATCATCGTTTAAATGGCGTTTTTAAGCGTGTATTTTATACCAGCTCACAAAACATGGAAACGGTGGCCTTGAACTTTGGATGACATAGGTGTAAAACTTTGTGAGTCAGACAGAAAACTGAAATATCAATTGAAACTCAGCTGCATGATTAAAAATGAAATGTTCTGTTGAGTTTGCTAACGTAAGAACGGCAAGTGCCCTCGTAGTGTTTGGGTGCTTTTTTTCCTCTAACACTTGTTTTTAGGTAGGATATCAAATACAATGGCTCTCAGAACCATCCAGGAGGATAGTAGACAGCTAACAGGCAAGAGTTCTTCTCCTAAAAAGAATTTAAGAGATTTTATTTGCCCAAAGAAGATCACGAAAGCCCAACTTATTCGTTTTGGTCGTTTTTCAAGAATGTAACTGACAGTCAACTGTCTTCAGCTCAAAAAATGCTTCTAATGTTGTCTGGTGTTTCCAGGATTTTTTGGTGACCATCTCTGAAATCTGAGTGTTTAGTCTTTCATAGCAAAGGAAATATATTTTTTTTCTTATTGGAAAGGGTCACACTCAGCTGGCATTGGTAGCCTTTTGAAAAGGATGGAATTACAGTGTTTCGTAATGTTTCTCCAGTGATGTTATGATATAAGGGAGGAAAGGGACCAAACAAATTACTTGAGTGAATAAATAACTTTTATGACTGTAAATATTTAAAAGCATATTTTTATAATACAACAGAATGTGGATACATTGAAAAATGTGCACTTACTGGGATTACTTGTATATGTGCCATGAATAACAAAGGGTGTAAGTCAACTAAATAACTAACTAAATAACTAGCCTTATGCGCAGCTGGCACAGGGAACCAAAGTCACATTCAGTATTTGCATATTATTTCTCTAATTATAGACTTATATATGAAGAAAGAGAAAGACAGAAAAATGAATATTGAATAATGAATGTCTTAGTTTAGGGCAAGGGTGGTCAATCTTATCCAGAAAGGGCTGCTGGGGATCCGGGTTATTCCTGCAACTCCGTAATTAGATTGCTAATTAGAGGACTGATTGGCTGAGGAGTCCTCACACCTGGGTTTGAACAGCTGACCTACAGGTTATCCCAAAAAGCTATGTACACACCGGCCCTTTGCGGATGAGGTTGGCCACCATGGCTTTAGGGTCACTTGACAATTTTTAAATTGCTCTGTACCACAGCAACTGATTGCCACTTGTGTTGTGATTTTTCAGCAATAAGACAGAGAAGCAAAGAGCCTTCACCGGCCTGAGTGTCATGACATGCTTATGTGTGAGGGGGGCGCTATTATCAAGCCCACACTTGTTAGCTCCACCCTTTGTTCCTCCCCTCCAGCGTGTCTCCAAAGACGAGAGCTAATTCACTGACTTGGGCTGGATCCAGAGCCTTCCCACTGGCCGAGCCGTGTTTTCAGGGAGTTGGGGGTGGGGCATTCCCCCATACACAGACACAGGGTCTGTTTGGCTCTCAGGGTTCTCTGACACAGCACCGCTTTCGGCCACAGAAAGCCGACGTTTCTCTACACAGTCTGCCGTAATGCTGCAAAAATAAGTCCTCTCACTTCATAACAGCAGAAAAGCTGAGCCCAGCCCCCTGTCACAGCTAATGAGTCACTGTCCAAGTGACTCCAAGCCCAGATTAACACACTCATATAAAATGGCGCAATGGACTTTGACACAGGTGTGCAGTTGATGTTTTGTGTTTTGCTGACACTGTGCTGTGAAGAGGCAGACATTTAACTTAAGAAAATGCTTGGAGTTTTAAATCAAAATCAAATCGAAGTTTATTTTATGAAATGCGCAAGAGTACTGCATTCAGCAGTAGAAACAGCAAATGAGAAGAGTTAATGGTGTTTGTATAAGCAGGACCAGCTTTGTGGTTTCGGAAAACCCACATAAAACATCATTTTGCATTTCCCTCCCCCAGGTGTTTCAAAACCTATACGCAATGTAAAGCCGAAAGATGGTAGCTAAGCTGGTTAGCAAAACATGCTGCATTAGAACCTCCAAAATAAGGAATCTGTTTATTCAATATATAGTGTAGTGACTGTTTGTGGTGAACGGGGGGCCACAAACCTCAGGGCCGCCCCGCAAATGTGTGGTTTGAGTGGTGGTGAAGAGAGACGGCCACTTCGCATTCACAACGAGGGCGAGCATCCATATTAATGCCACGGCCGACAAACTTACACACATCCGCAGGCTTAATTTTGAAAGCTGCAGCAATTGTTTTCCGCTGTGTAGTTTTACACCGCAGTAAATCTGATACACTGAGGTTTAACAGCAGGCAGCCGCACCCCGCAGAACATGCAGCGGAGGCTGCAGCTTCTCGTAAGAGAGGGAAACTGTCTTTTCACACCTGATTATTCGTGTTCGAGAGCAGTCTGATGAAAGCGTGTAGTTCAGTTCAGACTCCCACAATGCCGTGCGTCTCTGTGTCAGCACGCCGGTGATGTGTGATCCCCGCACGGGCATGAGCTGAGCTCTGGATCTGAATCACGCACAGTCACGCCTCAGTCTTGTTTCAGGCTATTTCTCGCATTCGTCATGCTAAGCAGTGGAGCTCACAGCGACATTAAGTGGACAAGAAATTGGAGATTATACTGCTTGTGTATGATTCATACCGTATATTCCTTAGTATACAGGACACGACAGTTGTTTGCACCCAATTTCTTGTTTAATGTAACATGTTTATTTATTATGTTAATGTTTATTTTGTTTATTTAGCATTTACACATTTTCGTTTCTATATCCACCTTTATCTTTATTTTGACA
>JAODKE010000153.1:204287-216429 GCA_026779605.1 Mormyrus hasselquistii
ACCCTCAATGCCCTGGCTGCGCCTAGAAATTCTGTCCATAAAAGTTATGAACAGAATCGGTGACAAAGGGCAGCCCTAGTGGAGTCCAACCCGCACCAGAAATGAGTCCAACTTACTGCCGTACAACCCTTATAAGGCGCGTTAGGACTCCTTCTTCAGCATGACGGCATCCCTCACCACGGTGTCCACCAGCGGGTTCGGGGATTGCTGTCGCGACAGGCGCCGACCACCTTATGGCCACAGCTCCGGTCAGCCGCTTCCACAATGGAGGTGTGGAACATGGCCCATTCGGACTCAATGTCTCCCGCCTCCCTTGGGACATGGGCAAACTTCTGCTGGATGTAGGAGTTGAAGCTCCTTCTGACAGGGGATTCTGCAAGATGTTCCCAGCCTACCCTTGCTATACTCTTGGGTCTGCCAGGCCTGACCAGCTTCCCCCCTCACCAGTGGAGCGAACCCATCACCAGGTGGTGATTGGTTGACAGTTCCGTCCCTCTCCTCACATGAGTGTCCAATACATGTGGCCGCAAGTCCGATGACACGACCACAAAGTCGATCATCGAACTGCGGCCTAGGGTGTCCTGGTGGCAAGTGCACATATGGACACCCTTATGCCTGAACATGGTGTTCATTATGGACAATCCCTGACGAGCACAGAAGTCCAATAACAAAACACAGCTCGGGTTCAAATTCGGGGGGCTGTTCATCCCAATCACGCCCCTCCAGGTCTCACTGTCATTGCCAGTGAGTCCCCAGTCATTAAAAAGCAAATGGAGTGTGTCTTCATGCCATCTAAGGAACTGTATTGCCACTGGTTAGATAAATACATACAGTATGATACTGTGCAAAAGTCTTAGGCAGTCAAATTAAAAGGTTTAAAGCTCTTTATCTAGGTTGAAAGTATGCATTAGCTTAGAAAAAAACAAATTAACATTAGAGCATATGCAAATTAACAGCAATAAAATAAAAATGATTTCTTCTGTTCTCCAAAAAGTTAATGATATCTAGTTGGATGGCTAGATGAACATTGCTTCAGTTCCCAAACCTCTGCTTAAGGACACCCAAGCCATTCCATGTGTTTGTTAAATTTTACCATCTGCTCAATGAAATTGTGAATTTAATTAATGAAATAAATCAATGAAACACTGATTAACTAAACAAGGTTGGGGTAATGGTTGAGTTAAAAAACACATTAGTGTATTTTTAGTGGACAGTGTAAATACTGGGGTGATTTAAGGAGAAATTTTGGAATTGTTACTTTGACAGATATATTATCATAGTTTAACACCAACATGATGATCATCTAAACTTTTTTTTTGATGGTCTAAGACTTTTGCACAGGACTGTACATAGTAAACTGGCCATTCGAATGGCACACATGAATTCCCTATAGACTTGGCTACCTGGGTGGCAAACAGATTTACGGGTTAAGTGAGGCAGTCAGCTTACTTTTCCTTGAGAGCTCACAACGTCAACATTAAAGTGAAGGATCCAGTAAGTGCTTCTGATGGCTTTAATCAAGGACGCGTCTGATGCTCGCCATGTGTGTGGCAGAAACGGGCTGGGAGAGTGTTCTTCCAAACCTCTGCACAATAATTAAACCCAAATGAATGACACTTAATGCCACTAGAAGTATTAAAAGACATGTCATTTGCTGATTCTGCTGTATTTGCTTGTGTATCTTGTATTGTGCTGTTTTACAGGTTATGATTCGCTACGCGAATCCACAGAATTTGGGAAGCGTGCTCGTCATGTAAGCTGTCCCCCCCAAACAAAATAGGCTGATGAATCATGTGCTGTTTCTTTTCTGGTAGTCCACAGATAACTCACAGGCCGTGGCAGGTCTTCAAAATGAAAATTCTCAAGCTAATACAGACCTATTCCTCAAGTGGTCAATGGCAGTCTTTATAGCTTCTATGCTGTCAAACCTGAGAAACGATGTTATTTATTTAGGAAGGGTGGTAAAGTCATTCCGGGACCATGTGAGAGAGGCATTCCAGTTTTCCTCTTTTCCATGGGATATCCCAAGTGGAATGGCATCTTGTAGAGCAGTCTAGCAGGGCTGCAGCAGATTTCTCTGTGGGGACATTTTGTATAAGAGAGAAACATGAGGCCGCACTCTTCCATGAGGTCATCCCAGTCTGCAGTTCATCTTTCAAAATGGGTAGACTCAAACTGTGAATTACAAACAGACGGGGTGCTTCCAGACAGTGTTCTCCAAAGTTCTCCATCAGCTATCAACCGCTGTGGACTGGAAGAGGAAACTTTTTCTTTCGTAACAAGGAATTTTGACCACTTTGTTTTGCATTGGATTAATAGTTAGTTTAGTCTACGGTGAGTCACCTCAGATATCCTGAAGTGCTGTGCTGAAGACACCTGTTCTGCTGCTTTGACCCCTGGGGTAACGAGACACAACAGTCAGATCAGTTCATTATATCAATTTAGTTGAAGTGTAGTACAGCATTTACTTTCACGTAAGATATTTATATTATATATAAATTAAGTTTATAAATGCATTTTTAATAAACTTGTGTCAATCACCAGCAAAGTACTTTGAGTTGCATTTGAGTTTGCAAAGTTTGAATGATTGATGGCTCTCACAAAAGTTACTGTTTGGTAAAGAGATTCTAGGAATTTAAAAATCATCATTAACGGCCATTGTCCAGGGTATGAATAGCACTTCAGTCGACACAAGGAGACAATCGAAAGTGTTTATTTCTTTGGAATCTGAGTGTAAAAAGGTTACATATAGTAATAATAATGCAGGCCATATATCAAAGGCTTCCATGACAGGCAAAAAGCGAAGAACACCCATATAACCAGGCGTGAAGTCATTTATTGTGTCTAAAGCTGAAGTTCTTACCAAATAACATATTTGGTCTAAACAGAGTTGGAAACATTAATTACACTATAGAGCAAATGAGATTCCAGACACCTATGATCTTTTCCGCACTCGCAAGTCATCGGCATCAGTCTATTTTCTTAATCTTCATCCCTCCCTACAGCACTGATGTTATTCACGAAGATGTCCTCAGTGTTTTTCTGTTGAAAAGAATTCTTTTCCATGGTGAGAAATTTGACCTGTCTATCAGCTATTGCCTTTATTCAGAGCACTACATCAGAAGACTTTACAAACCTGTCTAACATGCATTCTGTTAGTGATCTTATGTTAGATATATGTTAGCTTAAAACTACAAAACCTCTGCCTTTCGGTACATTTGCAATTATAATTTGTTTCTAATATTTACAATAACAAGACCATAAGACTCTTATTCCATAAGTCTCTCACGAGTATTTATTAAATACAAATTGCGGTGATTCTCTGAAATAGCATTATCAAAACGCATGTTTACTCAGTGTTTCCTTTATGTTTTGATGGAGCTGAGCCGTTTATGATCTCATGAGAAGCATAAACACATGTGGAATGGGTAAGCAAGAGTTGATAAAGTGCAGAGGAGCAGCTACGGGAGCAGGCCCCAGCGGGATCCTCATTACACAAAGCATGACGTCAGCACTGTAGCAGGCCTGCGAAATGCAGAGGGGGAGGAGGAGTAGGCCATGGAAAAAGCTGCCCCACGTGGACTAGGCTGCTAATCTGCCTGTACCTGATCTACCTAGAACATTCAAATGTGCTTGTGACACTTGATTTTGTCACATTAATTATGATCTTAAGTCAGATGTGAATCGGTTACGTTTATACCTACAAATTTGCCAGTACAGTAAATGCATCAAGGGTACTGCAGTTTGCTGGTACGTGCCAGAAACTTCTTTCAAATAGTTTGTCATGGGTCACTGGTCACTGGGACCACACATGCAGACAGGCTTCTGCAAAATGGACTCCGCATTTTCTGATGAGTCAGAATCCTGATTGTTGTAAAGCTAAATAAGGTAAAAACTGTGCAATACCAGACAAACTTTTATAAATGTACCATAAAAACATCAATAATAATTGCAGAAATGAATGGTGCAGCAAAGCAGATTTTCCGTTATCAGCGATTTTAGAATCAGCACTTTTGTACCTTTGAACCTGGAGGCGCCAGAAAGCTTGAACAACTGGATCATTGCAGCTTGTCACTCTGCAAACGACTCACGGGACCGCAGAAAGCACAGCAGATTATCCCTCCTCGACGGCAGCCGCACTTTTGGGCTCTTCAGAACAAAACATCTGCGACCCTGGAACTGGTGGAATCAGAAGGTTCCAGATCATTCCAGCAACATAAGAGAACAGGATTCCAAAGTCATGCTGTAACAATTTCTAGATAGATTTTTGCAATGATATTTCTAAAGGGAAGAGCAGAAGCATCTTCCAAAATTAATTCAATGCACTGTTATTGATGTACGACATATAAGATATGTGAATGAGTAAATATTATTTCAGTGTTGAAATTCCACATGATTCTTTGTTTTAATTTATGTGCAAACATTTTCATGTACTTCTTCTCACGGCAAATACCTTATTCTAATTACCCACCTGAACACTGTGTGTGTATGTGTGTGTGTGTGTGTATGTGTGTGGGGGGGGGGGGGGTCGGTTGGCTCAAATCCTGTGGCCAGCAGAGTTATTTCAGAGTTGGGCCCTTGATCAAGGCCCTTAAACCTCCATAGCAAAAACTGCCTTCTCAAAAAAGTCTATGGAATGATTATACTTCATTGATCACCATGGGGAAGTTCTCTTTTCACTCACCCTACCATGTTCTCCATAGGTGAGAGTGCGCTTGGCCATGGAGGGCGGCCAGCCACAGCAGCACCCAGGGAGCTGGGGGTTAAGGGCCATGCTAATATGCCCAGAAACATGCTGAGACTGGGCTTGAACCAGCAACAGTCCCATTACAGGTACAGAACCCTAACCTACTGAGCCACACACATCAGATAAAGGAAAAGAAAAAAAATTATACAGGCCCCCACAGTGAGGCACATTGACTGAATGACAGATATGCACAGCGTTGGGTACAAATGGAGATCCCTGAAGTTCTCTGTGATAGTTGTCAGCACATGAGCAATTAGCACGCATGTGGAACAAACTAATCTAGCAAATGTTCATGATATGAAACAGAAGGGCAGAGACACCATGCGATAGTGTGTGAAAAGGAAAGTGAATTCACTCAGTGACTGTGTGTAAACATTGACTTACAATACATTCTGAGTGGTGATTTATGGGAAATGGCCCTTTGGAACTGGTGAGAACATCTGCTGGCATGGATGGACAAATGTGTGTGTCGCCTTTGGAGCACCTTTAGAAAAAAACAGTCACACATTACTGCAGCTGTCATCTATAATGCATTGTAGATATCTTCATAAGGCATTATGATGGTCGGTATAAGAATTAATAAAGCATCTATCGAGAGTCATAAAACATTATTGTGTTGATTATAATACTTAATAAGCTACAAGGAAGCTCTCATCTATAATGCACTATAGAGACCTTCATAATGCATTACAGTATAATGGTGGGTATAAGCATTAAGGATGCTTTATACTTAATTATGAAGGTATCTATAGTTCATTATAGATGAGAGCTTCATAAGGCAGTGATAATGCATAATAAACATGGCTATAATGTGTTATGCCTTTTTATTAATAATTATACCCATTTTTAATGCTTTATGAATGCATTATGAAGTGTTATGAATGTATTCATAGGTTCTTATAGATGTGGCATTCATAGAACTGTTATCAAAAAATTATGCAAAAAATATTGGTGTCTCATTGAAGCCGCCTCCTCCCTTGTGCTTCATGAGATAGGTACCAGACCCCCATCATTCCACACTTGATAAGTGTGATGGATGGATGTGTGGATAGTTTAAGCAAAAAGCATTTAGTGAATCAGAAGAGTGGTTTGACTGTAGGATGACACCTAACCCTGGCTAAGATTTTGGAAAAACTGAGTGCGTAGCAATAACTATTTAGGATTGAACTTCTCCATCTAAAACATGGCAACATCCTGGATGAAAACATCACGCGCAGCTTGAATTGTTGCATCACTAATGCTGCTTGCTGTTTGGGGGAAAAGCGCTCAGCTTGCCATGGAAATATGTGATCAATGGTTTATTCGGTAACAAATGCAAAATTGTGGTGATGGTTTCCACCTTGTAACAGCTGCTGTATTTCTGACACACAGATTCCGGCCAGACAGAAAAGCCACTCAGGAAACTGGTTCCCCTTTTCCCATCAGAAAAAAACAGCGAAGCATAATTAACAGAGACACAGGGGACGGCCATGGAAAATCGACTCAGACTTGTAGCACAGTGCTGGGATAACGTAATCTCTCCCCAGCGATTAGTCAGACAAGAGGCAAAACGTGGGGGTCTTGGCAAACACGCACGTCTTTGTGTGCTTTTCTGGTAGGTCTTTCCTGGGCACTAAAGGACATGGATAATCTTCTAAATGAGATTTATTGTCAGGTGGAAGTTGTAGGGCTGAAGGGTAGATGTGAAAAAGAGATTAGCAATGTATGCAACTACTAACAGAATGTCAAGATAACTGCTTATGCATCGTTTGCATAAGCAGTTATCTTGAATAATAAATATAAACTTTCTACATTATATATATGAGAATTAATATATATATATAATGTATAATTTGTTTATTAACCTGTTGGTATTTGAGCAACCAGCTCAGCTCATGTACATTTCCAGCTGTAGCCCCCAATGGAATTTGTCACTAACTTGCTTAAACATCAGGCTTTGGATCTCACACAGCATGAGGGGGGGCTTGGGTAGAAATAATGCCCCACCCTAGAGCCCTCAATGGTCTTATTTTTAGCCTGGCCTCTGTGGCAGAGCAGAGAGGATTATGAGGGTTTATGAGGACACAGTGCTTGCGGGAACACAATAGATGACATGGAATTTGTTCTCCAAGGCCCTGTGCTCAGAAGAAAAGATTCAGTGCCCTCACGCTCGGACCCTAACAAGACGGAACATTCCTCCACAATGAAATGGTGCACAGGCTGGAGAAACCCAGAGCGTGCGATTCATCATCTGGAGCAGCGGAGAACAGAGCACAGAGCACTGCGCCTTCTGATCACTGTTCCACTACAGGCTGAGCTCCGGAAAACATGGTTCGGTCGCATCGCATCCCGCTGCAGAGGGGTGGTCATGCATATTAAAACTAACACGCTCTTCCTGGGCGTGCGATGAAGGCAGGACTGCTGACCTTCGGAGGAAGGGTCTGGGAGGAAAAAAGGATAGTCACACGGCTCCACTCGAGGAGGAGAACGAGACTCAGAGGACGAGAGAGGGAGGGAGAACCTAAGGAGCCTTTCAGAGAGAGAGAGAAAGAGAGAGAGAGAGAGGGAGAGAGAGAGAGATTGCTGCTTCATTAAGGAGGCCCGGTACCAGCTGCAGGTAGGGGGCTCCGATTTTTGTTCCTTTTTACTGGGATGCTTAAGGTGGGGAGTGACCCCATGATTTTGGAGGTAAACCTGGTGCTCGATGGCAATAAACCGTACCTGTGCGATTCTATAGAAGAGTTCTGCCTGCACACTGTCCTTCCAGTGTGTCTGCGCTGCACTTGGCAGTTCATGCACATGTCGTTTCATCCGAGTAATATTTTTTAAAAGTTAAAAGACCAAATTTAGTGGTTTTTCGCTGAGTTTTTGAATTGCTTTTCTTTTAAAGCATACTGAGACATACAGACACTCACAGCACTAAAAAGCCTCTTAATATCATTAGTTTTAGGCAGGATTTAACGTTGTGACAAGAATTCATAGTGTTCACAGATCCAACCGTTCTTGACGGAATGTTTTCACCGTGCTCGATCAGATCCGTGTGTATCAGAAATCCGGCGGTCAGCTGACTGAGACCCATAACAAACACCGTCATGTTTTTACAATTCCGTCATTTATTCCACTTTCCTGAGACTTGATGAAGTGTGTTGGCAGGTGTGTAAAATTCAGCTGCAAATAGAATGAAGCGGAATGAAGATGCAGTGACTGACTTTTGCATTCTCCTTCACATTTACACACCTTTACTGCATCTGCTGATATTCATATAGCACTATTGAAGGATGTAGTCTGAGGATCTTTCACATCAGGGTGTACATTGCTGTATGAATGTATACAGCTATTTATGTATGAAGCAAATGCCTCCATTTAGCAAAAGCATAACACACATGTAATAGAAATCAACAGGCAGACGTGTCAATAAGTAGGTCATGCATGCCATGTATTATTTGTATTACAAAGATAATCAGATTTTTCTGATCTCAGTCTCAGATTATTGCTATACTGTAAATAATTGTTTTTTGTTAACACTTTATTTGAAGGGTCACAATGTAATTGTACACTCTTACTTAATGTATTAATTAACCAGAAACTAAGCGTTAGTTACATACTGATCCCATATTCATTCATCATTATTCAATCATGCGTTTCATGCAGAAATGTTCAAGAAATGTTAGTTTTTTCCACTGAGATTTAAAACATCAGCCCTCCTGTTTAGCAGATGGAAAACTGATTAGCAGATGGAAAACGTGTACAGATACCTGAAGTATAACAACAGAATCCCCCACAATGTTTGCATAGAAGATTCATAAGCAGCCTGTTATTACCAAAATCTACTGAAACCCAAGATGTTTTCATTTAACTGGATGTCCAGCTCTGCCAGTTCACTATGGCTCTGCTGTAGTATATTAGAGCAATGGAAAAATCCACTCTGCAGACATACTTTGGATCTCATGCAAGAGAAAAAAAAGTCAAATAGCAGCAAATCTGCGCCAAGGAATGTGATCGGTTTGGGCTAAAGTCAGACCTGTCTTTCTTATTCTTTTTCAGTGACATGTAACCTGATTTTTCTCTCGTGAAAAAGTCGTATCATAAATCATTTACCAGATATTACAACATCTAAACTTCTCATCCCTACATTTTGCAAACAACAACAAAAGCTATGAGGGGAAGCCTTGTTTGCTAGGTTATACAGTAAGTAATAGTGTGCATTACGTTTTTTTTTTATAAGAAGCAGCAATCTGGTCTCTTACATCCTCATAACGAAATGTATATAACGTGTAATTCCTGGAACAGAGAATCACCATGTTTTATTGGTCAGGATGCTTTTTAGCTACTCTGTGTTGCTTGAGGTTCCTTGGCATGCAGACACACACACACACACACACACACTGACGTACACACAAGCGCATGCCACAGAAATAAACAAGCCCTCCAATCCTCAGCCTTGATGCCTTTCTGACGAGGCAGCTGTCACTCAGCCAGCGAGCCACAGCCAAACATCTGCAGATCATCCCGTACCGCCCTCCTAGGCAGCCACAACCCTGGCTTTGTGTGAAACCCACTGCTGCACAAATATCTCCTCTGCAGCTGCTTTTATTAAGATATTAATATGTGCTTGAGCTCCATCATTCAGCTACAGGTTTGTATTGTATTTTGCCTCTAGTTGCCCTCTGGTCCAGACAGTACCCCCTACTGGTGGAAGCAGTGTTTTTTTTCAGTCCAGCATCATTCAGATTTCCTTCTGCAGATGGGTATCGCATCCAGGGTGCAGGTTTGCCTTCTGTTGTGCCAGGGAGAGATCTCAGACCCCTCTATAAAGGATGGATGGATGGATGGATGGATGGATGGATGGATGGATGGATGGATGGATGGATGGATGGATGGATGGATGGATGACAATGTAGCATTACAATTGCAAATTTATGGAGGTAGGATGGAAAAACTTTTGACCCAGTTACTCCTAGTAGAGAATGACTAAAAGTCAAATGTGGCAGCTAACAAGGGACGCGATTATCTATCATTCTTGGGCCAAACGTCTGAGGGAATGTCTGGGATCATTCATTGAGGGGAACATAAATGACCTCATAACTTCTTAATGGTCCATTTATCTAATGCTGTGAAACTCAAAGCTAGCTAAACTAGCTAACAATGTCGGACCTATTCTTCAACATGACTACAAATTAATTAAATGAGGGTCAGAACAGGGCCGTAGGAACCAAAGAGACCTGTACCCTCTAGTATTTCATTTGGGTTCATTTATCCCCCTTTTAAACAGACCTTTGCCTTTATGTTATTAAGTTGCCCCCCCTCCCCCCCAATGTCAAACTCTCTCCTTCACTATTGGCCAGGAAGACACATTTCTGGCAGGGACACCTATGCTTGTTGCTAATAGCAACAGGGATCTTGGAAAACCAACACAGTCTGAACAGGCAAAGCTACCGGTGTTAAATCCCTTGAAATCCTTGTAACACTGATTGCTGCACTTTACATTTTCACAGCTTTGCAGTTGCTCACAAAGGTTTTACAATCAAACTTATTTATTAAAGTTAACTATTTAATTGTCAAGAGTTTCTTAAATATTTGGATGTTTTTAAGGATTCAAAGTGTCATGATAAGATGGCAACCTTTGTAAGACTACAGTCTATGAGGAAGAGAGTGAGCGAACCCATCGGACTGGGGGGGTGAGATGGGGGAGTAGAGGCTTGTTTGGGGAGGACAGCAAAGACATCTTTAACACAAACAATGAGGAAGGAAACACAGAACTGCTGTGGGACTCAGTGTAAGGCAGGTGACAAAGAGAGCTACAGTGGGCTAGGGCTCGGGGATCTGTGGTGTGGGACAGCAGAGCTCAGTCCTGTGAGGTTCCTAATGGGGCCCAGTTGAAGCAAATGAATGGGATCGTCACCTGACTTCGATGCAGCCCGTGGTGTCCAAGTACTCCAAGTCTTGTGGCCTTGTTTTGGAAACACCGTTACTGTAGCTACAGCAGAGGCTTGCTGTGTCTGGTGCACAGAGAGGCCAGGCTGTGTGTGGAATGAATCTTCCTGTCACATGCTGATCTATGGCCAATCAGATTGGCCTGTACAATGAATATTCGACCCATGGAGCCGCACCAACAGTGGGATAATGACTACCTCCAGTCTTATGATAAATCTGCTAACGACCCAGCCAGATGTGGACCTCCAGGGCTTGTCTGCACAGCCAGACAGGGACAGCAGCAGGAGGCCCCAGGAGGCACTATGCAGCCCCCGTTTTATGACTGAACCACCCCTCAACTGAAATCAACTGCCATATAAAACATATATGAAAACATTAAGGGCACTACATTTAATTAACTGCTAGGATATGCCTGAAAACCTAAGCTTTTTTTCTTGAAACATGAACAGCCAGTGACATAACATTACGACACATTTAGTCCTATAAAACATAAGAGCTAAATTAGTATGTGAGTGAATTACTGTTTCCTGGTTACAGTTTCAAAATTGTAATTAAACACATTGTCATATATTCACTGAGTTTTTGAAGTGATAATCCTACAGTCGTGGCCATAGGTTTTGAGAATGACACAAGTATTGGTTTTCACTGTTTGCTGCTTCAGTGTTTGTAGATGTTTTTGTCAGAATCATTTAATTAATTTGTAGTCAAGCACCACCCTCCGTTTAAAGCATCCAGTCTGCTATTTTAACTGTCAGCATGACAGAGCGATCTCCAACCTTGTCCTCATCAACACTCTCACTTTTGTTAATGAGAGAATTACCGAAATGATGCCAGCAGGTCCTTTTGTGGCAGGGTTGAAATGCAGTGCAAATGGGTTTTTTGAGATTAAGTTCATTTTCATGGCAAAGAGGGACATTACAATTAACTGCAATTCATCTGATCACTCTTCATAATATTCTGGAGTATTTGCAAACTGGCATCATAAAAACTGAGGCAGACTTTGTCAAAATTAATATTTGTGTCATTCTCAAAACCTTTGGCCGGCGCGGTACAATAGTCTAGCAGCGGTACTAGCAATGCTGAAACTGGTCACTAGGTGGCACTTGTGCATCAACAGAAACGGGCAAGGCGCATTTATCATGACGGATTTTCAAACTGTGGTAGCCAATTTCATCCCACTGCAAGTAGGATGGTGCAAACTATGAAGTAATCAAATACTTTAACAAGATTTAGTCAGTGTTTGCTTTTCGTCAAATCAGTGTGAGCATCGCAGCATATCTAACATAACTACAAATAAAATGTCATGCAAAATATTTTCTTTTTTGCATAAAAACTATTCCATACTCTGACTACACCCTGCGTAAAGAAGTGCTTCCTTAAATCTAGCTTGAAATGTTCTCCCGCAAATTTCCACCTATGGCCACGAGTTCTTGTATTTGAACTAATGCTGAAGTAACTATTTGGTTGAACAGCATCCAAACC
>JAODKE010000153.1:216529-228250 GCA_026779605.1 Mormyrus hasselquistii
TCGCTACAGTTCCTAAAATACCTGTCACTTTGAGTTTAAGTAGGAGCCTCTTGTGGGGGACAACATCAAAAGCCTTTAATAACTCATAAGCCTTTAATAATTAAGTTAAAATCAAGCACATTAAAAGGTATTTATACATTTCTCATTTTGTCTGACTGCACTGCATAGAATCACAAGCAGCTCACAACAGACTCAACAAGGTTTGCGGACCCTTGCTTGGGTTTGTTAACGTTATTATTTGAACAAAGATTTAGCTGCCTTGGTGTGTGATGTTGCATCTGATAATAACATATTTTCAGTGTGTGATGCTGAAATTCAGGAGTAGAAATCTCACCTGTTTCTTCCTTTCCACCAGGACTAGGACCATGAAGGCTGTCTTTGGATATTATCTTCTACTAATCTTCTTGCTTCTTAGTGCAGTCTGGGCTCAGAGGCCGAGACCACGGCCAAGACCGAGACCGAGTCCAACCAGAAGGCCAGTGCCCAGTGGTACCAGAAAGCCTGTGCCCAGTGGTACCAGAAGGCCAGTGCCCAGTGGTACCAGAAGGCCTGTTATCCCCGTGGTTGAACCCTCGGAACCTACAGACTTTCCACCTCCAATTCTGGGCCCACCATCTATTTTCTCAGATTGTCCCCTGGAGTGCTTTTGCCACCCCTCTTACCCTGACTCGCTGAATTGTGAAAACCGGAACATCCGTCAGATCCCCTTAATCCCATTCCGCGTACAATACCTCTACCTCCAAAACAACTACATTGACGAGGTGACAGCCGAGCCATTCAAAAATGCCACCGAGCTCAAATGGGTTAACCTGGATAACAACCGTATCCGCAGGGTGGAGCGGCAAGTCTTTGAAAAGCTCCCCAACCTCCTGTATCTGTACATGGACAAGAACAACCTAAAGGAGGTTCCCAGCAACCTGCCGGCAAGCCTAGAACAGCTGCGCCTCAGCCACAACCAGATCACTAAAATCCCGACTGGCATCTTCAACAAGATGAACCATCTGGTTTTGCTCGATCTGCACCATAACAGGTTGAGCGACAGTGACCTTGGCAAGAATGTCTTCAAGGGCTTGAGGAACCTAGTGCAGCTCAACCTGGCCCACAACATCCTACGGAAGATGCCCAGTAATGTTCCCCAAAATATCTACCAGCTGTTCCTGGACAGGAACAACATCGAGGACATCCCTATGGATTACTTCAAGGATTTCCACAACCTAGCCTTCGTCAGGCTTAACTTCAACCAGCTGAGTGACAGAGGCATCCCCAAAAGGGTCTTCAATGTGTCCAGCCTACTGGATCTGCATTTGGCTTACAACAATTTGAACACCGTACCCACTTTCAACATGCATTTGGAACAGCTGTATCTCAACAACAATAACATTGAAAGTAAGTCAAATCATATTATCATTATACAAGATATATAACTTACTTTATAAACCACACAACTGTGGCAGTCACATTTATTGTTTAGTATTCATTAATGTGGACAAAATTTATGCTGTGTATTTTGGAGAGTATTTGAGCTGGCCAAACTTCCCATACTAGTTTCATGTGGTATTGCGTAAATGCATGTTATGTAGGAATTTCTGTCTTTATCAGTCTAAAAATAAATCACGGAAGTATGATTTCCTAATCAGGCGTTTTGGGTGCTGTCCCATGTCTTTCTTTCAGTGATTAACGGCACAGAGCTCTGCCCATTTCCCGTGATGTCCATTGAGCCGCATGATGAGAACCTACTTCCCAAGCTGAGGTACTTGAGGCTGGACGGAAATCATCTGAGTCCCCCCATCCCCCTAGATGTGATCATGTGCTTCAGGAACCTCAAATCAATCGTCGTGTAGGGCGCCCCCTAGCCCCCGCAGTGTGGCATCGACACACACCAATAGTCAGAGACCGGTCGTGTTTACTTCTTGCTGTATTGGGTCCATGGACGGAGCTTGAGACTTTCAAGAAGAGAGCGCGAAACCAGAAGAAGGCCATATTTCTGTGCTAAAAGCAGGGATCTCTCTTGCTAAATTATTCACTATCAAAGCACAAATTTTTGTATTATTTAGATATTAAAAAACAAAGCTGAACTTTCTGTTACTTTTTTTATTGAGCATGGATGTACTTTCTGTTACCATATTACCTGTTTCTCTACATTTCATTTTTGTAATGATGATGGTAATACAAATAATGGGTGCAATAGACCTAAAAATAAAGGTACATTAACTGACATACTGTAAACATACAGAGTAGTTATGGTGAATGGCTGATTTGTACATATTCTTGATCTGTAAAGGCAAACTAAGGACAGAAATCCTGACTTGAAACAAAAAAAAAACTGAAAATGGAGAAAATCCTAATATATTTAAGCAGTTTGGCCAGAAACACACGTGACGACCATGTAGCTGAAATGTCCTCAATGTACCTGTGTTTTTAAGGCACTTTGTGTAAAAAAACAAAAAACAAACATTTTTACCCTTGTTTTGTAAAAATAAGTTCTGTACAAATTTAATGTGTGATTCAGTTCTACATTTGCAAATACAATCATGTCACTTTATAGCATCTATTAGAACTATATCTGTAGCTTTGTAAACAATAAAAAACTAAATTTGACATTCATTCTTGATGATGGAAACTGAAAGCGATTCAAGAAAAGCGAAGCAGTTTTAAAGGTCTTGATGTAAAATATAACTTCTCGGGAGTAGGAAAAAGACATTATTTTGTTGTATACAGGATTTTTGGGATAATTATTCAAAGACTATATATTTTCTTCCATCCATTTTCTGTACCCACTTGTCCTATCCAGGGTCGTGGGTGGTCTGGAGTCAGAGGCTACAAGTGCAAGGCAGAAACAAACAAACAAACCACTCACCTACCCATTACAGGGAAGAATATATATATACACACACACACACACACACACACACACACTCCTCTACTTCCGAATGGCCGTTCATAACTTGAAATGTTCGTAAGTCGTTATTCAACATTATTTTAAGGGTATACGCAAGTACAAAGAACTAGGATGCTGGGAGTACACATGCTACGCTGCTGCACGGCGGAAGTAGCGGCCAGAAGTCATACTAGACGGAATTGGCGAAAAAAAAATGATACTGCAGACAGGAAATGGAAGCTCAACAAACACAATTTGGACTTACAGTCCTTTTCCTTTGTATCTCTGAAAGTTCTTAAGTTGAAAGTTTGTAAATAGAGTATATACATGTATATATATATATATATATATATATATATATATATATATATATACTGAACAAAAATATAAACGCAGCACTCCTGTTTTTGCTCCCATTTTTCATGAGCTGAACTCAAACATCTGAAAATTTTTCTACTTTTACACAAAATACCCATTTCTCTCAAATATTGTTCACAAATCTGTCTAAATCTGTGTTAGTGAGCCAAGATAATCCATCCCACCTCACAGGCATATTAAGGTGCTGATTGGACAGCATCAATATTGCACAGGTGTGCCTTAGACTGCCCACAATAAAAGGCCACCCTGAAATGTGCACAGTTTTGCTTTATGGGAGGGTGGTGGGGCAGAAAACCAGTCAGTATCTGCTGTGGCCACCATTTGCCTCACGCAGGGCAACACATCTCCGTCGCATAGAGTTGATCAGGTTGTTGATTGTGGCCTGTGGAATGTTGGTTCACTCCTCTTCAATAGCTGTGCGAAGTTGCTGAATATTGGCAGGAACTGGAACACGCTGTCATATACGCCGATCCAGAGCATCCCAAACGTGCTCAATGGGTGACATGTCTGGTGAGTATGCTGGCCATGCAAGAACTGGGATGTTTTCAGCTTCCAGGAATTGTGTACAGATCCTTGCAATATGGGGCCGTGCGTTATCATGCTGCAACATGAGGTGATGGTCGTGGATGAATGACACAACAATGGGCCTCAGGATCTCGTCACGGTACCTCAAAATGCCATCAATAAAATGCACCTGTGTTCGTTGTCCATAACATACACCTGCCCATACCAGAACTGCACCGGCACCATGGGCCACTCGATCCACAACGTTAAAGCAAACCACTCACCCACACAACGCCACACACGCTGTCTGCCATCTGCCCTAAACAGTGAAAACCGGGACTCATCTGTGAACAGAACGGCTCTCCAATGTGCTAAACACCATCGAATGTGAGTCTTTTGTGAATTGCACGCTCCCTCAAAGGTTGCGACATCTGTGGCATTGCGTTGTGTGATCAAACTGCACATTTCAGAGTGGCCTTTTATTGTGGGCAGTCTAAGGCACACATGTGCAATATTGATGCTGTCCAATCAGCACCTTGATATGCCACACCTGTGAGGTGGGATGGATTATCTTGGCAAAAGAGAAGTGCTCACTAACACAGATTTAGACAGATTGGTGAACAATATTTGAAAGAAATGGGTATTTTGTGTAAGTAGAAAAAATTTTCGATGTTTAAGTTCAGCTCATGAAAAATGGGAGCAAAAACAGGAGTGCTGCGTTTATATTTTTGTTCAGTGTGTGTATATATATATATATATATATATATACTTGGGCCAAAACATGGACACACACACACACACACACACAGGACACACACACACAGTTAAACCTCTAATATAAGGCACCTCCCTCTACCTGGCAGCTCTAGACATACGCATGCGCAAATTAATCTTATACAACCAGCAGCCGTGCAAAATCTGTGACTTCAAAAAGGAAGAATAGTGCCATGTCCCTCCAAAATAAGCTTGATATCATTACAGAGATATGACAGGAAAGATCACAGAGAGTTGTTGTAGACCATTTTGAGGTGGCTGAGTCTACGGTAGGCGATATTTGGAAGAGTAAATAAAAAAAAAATTGAGACGCACGTGACAACTAGCGCTAATCCTGCATTAGGTAAGAAGCATTGTGTTGTTAGCGATACACATTTCCAAAGGCAAGATGAAGCTTGTTACCTCTGGTAAATATCATGTAGTTTGTATGTGTTTGCATGTGCAAATATACATGTACGTTGTACTGTGCATGTCTTTCTAAGTTATGGGCATTTCTAACTCACAGGCACCCCTCGGTCCCATTCTGTGTATGTATATATAGACACACACACACGCATACAATATTGCCAAAGGTTTTGGGACACCTGCCTTTACACACACATGAACTTTAATGACATCTCATTCTTAATACACAGGTTTTAATAACAGCTTCAACTCTGCTGGGAAGGCCGTCCACAGGAGTGTGTTTATGGGAATTTCTGAGTATTTGTGAGGTCAGGCACTGATGTTGGAAGAGAAGGCCTGGCTCACAGTCTCCACTCTAATTTATCCCAAAGGTGTTCTGTCGGGTTGAGGTCAGGGCTCTGTGCAGGCCAGTTAAGTTCCTCCACACCAGACTCGCTCATCCATGTCCTCATGGGCCTTGTTTTGTGCACTGGTGCACAGTCATGTCAGAACAGGAAGGGACCATCCCCAAACTGTTCTCACAAAGTTGGGAGCATGAAATTGTCCAAAATGGCTTTGAATGCTGCAGCATAAAGAGTTCCTTTCACTAGAACTAAGAGGCCAAGCCCAACCCCTGAAAAACAACTCCACACCATAATCCCCCCTCCACCAAACTTTACACTTGGCAGTGAGGCAAGTATTGTTCTCCTGGCAGTCGCCAAATCGAGACTTGTCCACCGGATTGCCAGTCAGAGAGTCCCGTGGTGGCTTGCTTCCGACGCTTTGCATCGCACTTGGTGATGTAAGGTTTGGATGCAGCTACTTGCCCATGGAAACCCATTGCATGAAGTTCTTTAGGCACTGTTCTTGAGCTAATCTGAAGGCCACATGAAGTTTGGAGGTCTATAGCTACTGACTCTGCAGACAGTTGGCGACTTCTGCACACTGTGTGTCTCAGCATGCGCTGGCCCCGCTCTGTGATTTTACATGGCCTACCACTATGTGGCTGAGTTGCTGTTAGAAAATTGCTTATACTTTCTTATAATACCATGACTATGGAATATTTAGTAGCGAGGAAATTTCATGAATGGACTTATTGCACAGGTGGCATCCTATCATGGTACCATGCTCCAATGCACTGAGCTCCTGAGAGTGACCCATTCTTTCACAAATGTTTGTAGAAGCAGTCTGCATGCCTTTTTGCCTGATTTTATACACCTGTAGCTATGGAAGTGATTGGAAAACCTGAATTCAATGATTTGGAGGGGTGTCCCAATACTTTTTGGGCAATATAGTGTATATTTTACCTTTATTTCTTCCTTAATGCATCAGAGTATTATTAAGACTGACTTTAGTGATTCTAGATTATGAATCAACTTTTACTTGTTAGTTTACAACATTAAGAACTAACATAACACAAAACATGCTATAAAATTAGCTAATATAAGTTACAGCTATGTCACCTCCTTGTCATTGTCCATCATAAGCAAAAACAAAACTTTAACTTAGGAAAATCAATGTGACCATGTGCTGTCCCCTCAGTCTTGTGTTACATTACATTACTCCGTATTACCTTAATTCATTAAATTAAGCACCTAACGTTAGTCTTAGATGGAAAATGTTAAGGTTTGCTGTCAAACAACTGAAACTACAGTCCTGAAACATATAGTATACTAGTCTTTAGATTAAAGGGTTTATATGATATTTCTGATACAGAGACCAGTTGTTAATTAAGTAGCTAGCAAGCTAATGTTAATTTACTGTACCTTTACTTATGCCTCCTCTCCAAGTGTGGGGTTGGTGTTGGAGGTTGTCCTGGCCGAGAACTGAGAGCTGTGTTGCAGAATCTGCACATTCCGGAATGTTTTTTCTTTGCAGTTACTTTGCAAATCTTTATAATTAATATAGACAGATTTAATGACAGAGGAACTAGCTGACACGTTGACTGGAATTCAGTTGGGGTGTCTGAGAGCATGTGCCGCTTAAAGGACGTGGGGAAGGGCACGAGGCCATTAAAAAGAGAAACAAATGTAACATATTTTCAAATAAGACGCACCTTATTGGCTACATTTGAATTTTGAATCAAGATCACACCCAATCACAGTACTGTGTTAACAAACAGACAAATATTAAGCTGTTGTGATAAATATTGAGGTGTTTTGATGAGTGGTCTTGACTGGTCTTGAAATAAAATCTGGAGTCCTCTACGTCCAAGACCTAGACAAGAAATAAGTGGTCTTGAGATTATAGAACATAAAACAGTATAACAGTGCAATAAACTAATAATTTCTATATAAAGTGGTGACCAAACGCAGCTGAAATTCTGAATTTTGTTATGCAGCTGTCAATTTTTCAATAGTAAGAAAGAGAACCTCAGCATAAGACCACAAGGGGAGAATATAGCAAAAAATTTACAAATCATGATATGATGATATGATATGACATATATTCCAGTGTAGAATTTAACAAACTGATGACAATTTGAGTCAAAAATGTAAACAGGTAAGTTTGAGACAATTTACTCGTGACATACACTTTCCAGAAGCGTTCTTATTTGTCATTGCGGCGATCCACAGAAGAATCATGGAACGATTCAAACCCACAAGTTCAGCAGTAGAATATTGTGCTGGATCAACATGTCTCGAAGTATCACATCTCAAAATGAAGCATTTTCAGGTTACCTCTAAATTTTTTGACCTGTTTTGCTCATTTTCTGTTCTCACTTTCCATTTTCACACTTTCCATAGACTGGCCCATTGCAGTTTTTGTATAGTGAAAAAAAAACATCTCCTGTTGACTTGTGTAGGGAAGCAACCCGGTCAAAGGGCTTTTACGTCAGTAGACTGTTTTGCTGAGCCGTTCTTGCATTTGATTGGTAACCTCGGATCATTAGGCAAAGTCTAAGCAAACTTTTCCATATCTATACTCACTGACCTTTTTCTCTTCACCTGCCTCTAAAAACACTTTGCACTTTCTCATTCAGCATAGAAACATGTGCTCTCATCGAGTGAGACCACTGAGTGATCTTCATATGGGAGACACATGATAGCTACCAGGGGATGTTAGCATTTGCATTTCATAATCCTGGACTGGGATTCTTACACTAAATATAATAACAAGGATAGGAAAAACTAAGACGAGCCTTGCATTTTTTTCCCAATGGATGTCAGCACTACAGCACAGGCCTATAGACATTTAGGGGTGGAGGGCAGACTTAAAAGTCAATTTAAAAATTTCAGCTTAAACACAGGTTATTTTGGTCACATTTCTTACTTGTAATATATTTGCCCAAATGCACATGGCCGGATTGACAAGCGAGTCTGGCACAGTGCTACCATGAGTGTGCAGAGAATTTTCCAAAACCATCCCAATCTGCAAACATCGGATGGATTGATTGACGAATTCAGGAAACATGAAAGGTCATAAAAAGATTAGTTTTTGAATTAGTATAGCTATATGCAAGTTTGAGCAAATGTTGTGGTAATACTGATAACATTCTCACACATCTTTCCCTACAGCTCAAACTGGATGATCACAAGTACCGTAATGGGGATATTGGATTACAGAGGCTATTTCTGCCTTGCTTCCAAGAACGTAAATTTCAGTATGGATGGCAGTGCAACGGCCCTACCAGTATTGTGGGAGTACCGTGTGTTTAGGAGGATGGCGATTCAGGGCTGAACTGGTTCCTACCACTGTTGAAACAATATATGATAATGTTATCTCAGTTGAGAACGTTGGATGTCTTTCTCTCATGTAGTATGACAGATCCAATGGGCAGTCTAGGTCTTACCGACTACTCTCTGTCCAGTGTTGGTGTCATTTATTGGGAAATCAAAATGTTCCCAAACTCCTGATTTAAGTGACATGAGAGTCTTTGAGTAGACCAGTGCACAGCCACTATTAGCATAGTGTTTTCCGTGTCGAACATAAATTTGTAAATTTAGGTTTTGCTCTTGGCAAGAAATGTATTAATTTGTTTCACTGTGCGTGCCAAACCAAAAATGATGTAACCAAATGACACTACGAATACCTGTACCGTTACAACCCTTATGTGTACTTGTTGCATTCAGATTCTCTAAAGAGAAAAAAAAAACTATTAAATTGAAAACCAAAAAGAGGAGGCATCCAAAAAAGCAAACCTCCCCCTCCATGGAGAGCATGATTTGTGCCCCTCGTGTGTTATACATTTAATAAAGTAGTCAAGCAAATTTTACCAAGCGTTAAAACAGGCCTCCCCCAGCTGTGAGTATTACAGTAAGTGATCACGAAGGTTTCTGAAATAAGTGAAACTTTAAATTGGCAGTAGTCATTAGTAATACTGTGTCGCTTTTAATATTAAAACTTCCTGTCCGCTCACGGGAGGAGCGAGACGTCGATGACAAATAAATGTCCACGGAAAGGTGTAACTGAAACGTGTCGTGCTGTATTTTCCGCTTTGGCACCTTTACTGGGGCGCTGTTAAATTATGACAATACTTTTTTATCATTCGCTGGTTAACGTATTCGAAGGAACTTCTGGGAAACCTGTGCTCGTTCAGTGCAACTTCCTCTGAAATGAAAATAATGGGCTTTCTGTCAGGCGATCACACACACACCCAGGTCCGGGCTGCCCTGGTACGGCGCCAGCGCTGTTTAAAGGCACAGTTAACATTCCTCTCCTGTCACGCAAAGCTCGTCTTTATACAGTAGGTATCACAACAACACCGGGTTTATTCACACAGAAATCCGAAAAACGGGGAAATGTATTGCATTATAAATAAATATATGGAAACATAAATAAAATTATTAATTTGTAATTTACTGAATCACATTTTAGAACAAAATAATGACTTTCAGCTCACATCAGCTTTTACTGGACAAGATGGTGGAATATGCATTTAGAGAAAACGTGCAATTCTCTTTTGATGATCATCTCTAGCATTTTATGCAGATACATTTGTATCCACGTTAACTATAGATACTGTATTGTGAAACATATCGTTCCTTTAGCATAAAAAATTCTGACAATGTGATACTTAAAAGCATTTAAGAGCATAACTGATCATTCCTTCCCTGATGGTTGACCTTCCTACCGCTAACCCAGTACCCTGTAGCAGTGGGGAGAGCAGCCTGGGGCTATTCCCAGCCCAGCCACAAAAACGAAACTATGTAGCCTTTTAATTAAAAAGACACATGATTTACTCACATACTGTATCTGTGATTTTCAAGTGAAACACATTTTTCAGTGTAAACAGTTTTAATTCAATATATATGACACTAACAACGTGGTACAATCTCTATTTAAGTTATAATAATAAAATATAAATAGCAAAGACAGATTGAAAAAACGAACTGAATAAGAACAGCTGCCCACCATTATCGTCTTATTATTACCCAGTGGTGTCGCACACTTTCACATACTGACCTTAACCGTTTAAGCCATTGTGCTATTATGGTGTCATTCAAAATCATGTTAATTCCAATGGGTTCGTAAAACTATTCTCATAACCGCACTTAAAGATAATAAACATATCTCCTACATACACAGACACACATATGTGCAGTTAATTATAATTTGCTCTATTGCAATGTCAGGGGTGACTAAATATAACTCAAATTACTTGTGTGAAAACATCTCATATGAAGAGCTGTTCATCAAACTGCCTTCCTTAGACATTACACAAGTGCAATCTCAGCTACATAATGAAATATCCCACAAAGACGCTGGTACCATAAGCCATGAACCATGGAATCATCATGACCTTAAATGACACATAAACATTCATAAACCAAACACACAGCTTCTAGAGCTTATTGTAAGATTCTGCTCAATTCCGATTTTCCAAAAACAACAGTTGCAGGTTGCTACTGCAGTGAGTTTTGTATGTGTGTTGGCTTCAGTACATACAAGTGCGTTATGCCACAGTGGGCTAAGCCCGCGTGCTTGTGGGTCCTTGAGCAAGACCCTTAACCCCCAGCTCCCTGGGCGCCCCTACTGGTGGCTGACAGTTTGCTTGCAAAGAGCAAGTTGAGGGAGGCATAAAAACAATTTCCCCACGGGGATTAATAAAGTGATGATTATGATTATTATTCAGCTACATGTAGGTATGCTATCCAGTCGCATTTAGACGCACTATCCAGTTGCATGTATCCAGCTGTATGTAGGCGTGCTATCCAGTCGCATGTAGTGATGTCAGTGGCATCGATATCCAAAAGCGAAAGCAGCCGGGGATTCGCCCACAGCCACCCACATGCGGCCCAGACTCCTCCACGGGCGGATTTCCTGCTCTGATAGCACATCATGGAGCCTCAGTGAGAAGAAAACTTCAAAGGGCTGCTTTGCTCCACAGTTCCTAGAAAGGAGGAGAGAGACTGAGAACCAGGGAAGGATGGGCCTATTTTTGCTGCTTACTGCACTTTCCTGATGAGACATACAGGCATGCAGTAATACTATACATACCCCCATACATACTACACATAACCAGATTAAAGAAAAATAGATGGATGGATGGATGGATGGATGGATCTACAGATATACTGTATATCGGAACATATATTTATCTCATCCGAGGCAAATGAAATTTTAAAAAATAATATTGAAGACACCCTGAACAGAATAAATGGGTGGGAGATGGATGGATGGATGGATGGATGGATGGATGGATGGATGGATGGATGGATGAATAGGGTGTGTCCCTGTCTGACATATTGGAGAGCCATGCACTCTGTATTAGAGCTATGTGCTGTTTCTCAAAACATGAATGAAATGCTACACACACAGACACTCACACACACACACATATATACATACATATATATATA